>APFE031509634.1:0-11492 GCA_000404065.3 Pinus taeda | reverse complement strand
CTAACTATGAGAAGGTTAGGAATTTTTCAATCAAACAAAATGAACTCAAGCAATCAAACAATCTAATGCAACTAATGGCAAGGAAACGAAACTTTTCTTTTTAAAACACAAATCAACGAAATGTTCTTTTCCTTTTTAACTATTGAATGCAAAAGATATTAGTTTGATTTTCTTTTCAATGGCACAAAATGCTTAAAATGATTTTGAGAGACAGCCACACCAAGCAAAAGAAATGAAATCACTTGATGCAAACACAAGAGAGTTCCCAAGACACTAAAAACCAGTTTTCCAAATCAAAGGAAAAACAAAGGTTTATGAGCTATGTGATCTAAGCTCAACAAGACAAAAAGGAATTCAAAGGAGGAAGGCAATCGCTTGGAACACAACCAAAAGACTTTCACTTGAAAAGTGTGCAAATGTAATCTATGCACAAATGAGAGTTCTAATTATGCACGTGTGATCTATGCAAGAGAATTCTCAAACACAAGATGATTCTAATGTAATCTAAGAACCAGTCAAGTGCAAATCAAGAAAATTGGGTGAGATGTCCAAACAAGCTAGAAGTGAATCACTCGAAGCATAGAATACCAAACTTTCACAACCACTAGATGAGTGCGGAAAACAACCAAAAAGTTGATTGGATTATCAAACCACAACTTCCCACAGAAGGCTCGACATGCAAAGCCACTAGGTGTTCTAGGGCTAGGATACAAAATTGATAGAAATAAGCAAACAACTGAAGGATAAAAGTAATAACCAGTCACACAAAGGTCTAACACACTTCCAGAAGCTGCAAAAGATATAGAAGAACAAAAATTCGAGTTTAAGGAGCTTTCAATTAACAAACTGGCAAAATTCACAGAGTTGGCGCGACTGTGAATCTGCAACTTGCGCTATTCAGGAATTGGCGCAAGTTCCTGTTGTGCAACATGCACCAACTGGCGCGACTGTCAAAGAAAAAAACACGCCAACCGCGTTTGCTGACCCAAAAAATAAACGAGACAAACCAGGGTCGGGCCAATAGTGCTCAGAAGGATCAAACAACAAATAACAATTTTAAAACTGACCCAGAAAGCTCATTAACTCAGGAAAGCAAGAGAAAACTAACATGCAAGACAAACTCCAAATAGCTTCTCCCCAGCGGAGTCGCCAAATTGTTAAACAGGTAAATCCCCTCTGCAGACAGAGGCGATCCCACTAGCCCAAAACGGGTCTAGCAACAATCAATCAATGCTACTCTGCAAGTTCCTAATTTCAATTAACAAGTGGGTAATGAACACCTACTTGGATTCCAGTGCTATTTGTTTGATGAAGAGATGTCGCTCTCACTCCTTCGCTCTGGTCGGTCACAATCCTCCACTATCCTCGTGGATGGACACCTGCACATGCAAAGAGAGAACAAACACAAGCGTGAAATCTAGTAAAAGAAACTATACATCAGTCAGAAAGGATGTAATTCACATTAACCATTTATAAGACAAATGAGAATGGAACCATAACAGTAGTCATCTATCTTTTATTACTGAATGATAGGCAGAGAAAGATACAACCAAGGTTCTGACGTTGAACCTATTCTCTGGCTGGGCGAGCAGCTATGTATGCCTTGCAATAGACCTTCTCTCTCTCAAGATTCCGGCAGCATAACCTCCCTATGCTTCAAGACTCTTACTATCACTCCAGACAAGCATAATCACAACTAGCATTACTCCAGAACTCCCCTCACTCCAGAACTCCCAGAACTCCCAGAACTCCTAAACTCCTGAACTCTTAGAACTCCCAGAACTCCTGAACTCCTGAACTCCTAGAACTCCTGAACTCTCTGAACTCTCTGAACTAGCTTGTCTAATGCATGAGGACAAACTTTTATAAATGGAGAAGGGAGGAAGATTCAATGCACTAGGACGCCCATTGTGGATCGACATTATCTCCGAAAAGCTACTAAGGATAGATGTCAAGGATAGATGATGACTCTCGACCTCTATCAGATGGATTTTTTCCCTCAAAATACTTCATGATCTGAAAGGAAAAAACATATGGGTGCGCGTTTGCCAAAAATCATTACCAAACTTAGTTGGCATGAGTGTTGTTCTAGGACAGAGCGCCAATGGGCACGCCCCTTTTGAGGATCTCAGTGATTGGTGCGGATAAGACACTGTGTACCTCCGCCAATGGAAAAAGGGCACTTTTCAGGGATAATTTGCATAAGGTGTCTTCAGGGAACATGAAGTACATACTCAGGGGAACATAATGCAAGTGTTTTTAGTCTATGTCACTGTTCATAGGTCCCGGAATGTATCCTCCAATGTACGAAAACAGGGGTAATAGGGGCGGTGACCAATGATGACAAATTATTGTGTAACACTTAGGTATGTAGGTGAACCCTCAAACAAGAATGAAAATGCTTTAAGAAAAAGGGATGTGAAGAAGCTAGAAAGAAATGGTGATGCTCCTAGTTCCAGCAAAGGTAAGGAGAAAAATCAAGGCTACAATAGAAGAAATCCTACTCCAAGTAGAAAACCAGCTCCAAGAAGAAATGTTGATGATGTCAAAGAGGCAAGAGGGAATGGTTATCATCAAAGAATCTCAAGGTAGAAATTCTTCAGAAGTACATCAAGGAAACCTCCATCTCCCAGGTACCAAAGTTCATTTTTTGGTTATTGTTATTCTTGTTCAAACTTTGGTCATATGGCAAAAGACTGTAGAGCATTTCATAGATATAAATGTTATGGTCTCCGAAAACCTCCAAGAAACAACTTTACAAGAAGAAATCATGAAATTTTATTCATGAACAATGTAGAATGTTTCAAGTGTCATAACATTGGGCATATGGCACATGATTGTAACTTAACATGGGCTCTTACACAAGCTAGACCCATGCAAAAGAAGAAAGTTACACAAGTATGGAGAAGGAAAGAAATACAGTCTGAAAGTCCCTTGAGCTCTCCAGTGGATCTAAGTTTCTTTTGAGAAAACTTTGCTGAAAGAAGATGAAGCATACAGTGAAGGGGAGTATGGATAGCGACGACGACACAGTCAAATGGGAATCCGCCATCGTGCAGCAGGAAAACAGCTCAGGAAAAACCAGCGTTTCAGAGAAACATTAAATGAAGATTTAATTTTAATGTTTTATATTTGCTCACGGAAGTATGGCTCAAAATAACAAAATGTCATAGGTTTTTTATGTATTGTGACCAATGCAGCTGCATGAAAAAAAATGTTTTTCCCTTGAGTAAAAAAAATGGAGTGCGCAGCCATGCATGAAATTTTTTTTGTTGAGAATGTTTATGCACAGTAGTGCAGAGGTGAAGCAGCATTGAGTTTGTGGAAGCAAGAGCCATGAAGGTGTGTGTTTGTAATGGTTGTCAAGTGAAGATATGCAGTGTAATGCAAAAGAAGTGGAACGCATATGTGTTGTATATGTTTCTGGTTATGTGTTGACTTATGTAACACTGTGGTGAAATGCACAGCTGGTGCAAATGGGATTGGTATGAGAGGATTGCACAGTAGTGCGAAAACATTTTTTTTATGAATTATATGCATTGTAATGCAAAGCAAGGAGATCCACACATCAGTGCGAAGGCAGAACAAAAGGCAAGAGATGAAAAATGAAATGGTTCGCAGCAGCGAATAAAAAACCAGGAGAGCACAACAGTGTGACAGGAAGAAAGACTTGTGGCAGCAAATCAGTAAACCAAAGTAAGAATTTCTCAGCTTACAGGAGTAAATGCAAAATTTTTTAACACAACAGCGTGTTGAGAAGAAAAAGAATTCGGAGCAGCTTGCAAATGGAGCAGTGTGAATTGGAATGCATACCAGCGTGGTAATTTTGTGGACCTCATGCATTGAAATGCATAGTAGTTTTTATGTAATGTAAAGAATGGATGTGTAAGGTTTTGTTAAAATAAAAAAAACGCAGCAGCCTGATGATGTTTGGTTGTTTGCTGGTGGGAAAGGAAAGGAATGTGCAACAACGCAAATCTCATAATTTTTGTTGTTGAAGATATGCCAGTAATGTGAAGCAAGTGAAGAAAGCAGCCTGAGCAAAGTAAATGAAACCAGAAGACTTTTACAGCAGTAAAAGTAATTTTTTTTTTTTTCACACAACAGTAAAAAGAAGGAGTTATGTAAATTTTGTTTTTATTGGGAGATTGAAATGCATTGAAATGGAGTGCGAATGAAATCAAATTGTGTAAGAAAACTTTTATTTTACAGCAGTGAATGTAAATATTTTCACATAGCAGTGAAAGAGGATTTTACACAGCAGTGTAAAATTATTTGTAAAATAAGATGAGTAATATTTTTGTTGTTTTGGAACTGCATCTAAGGCAGTATCTGGTTGTAATCCCTCTGTGTGAGGAAGCAAAGTTTTGGTGGATCCCTCTGTTAAAGAGGAAGGTTCATTTCAGCACAGTCTCTTGGTGAATCCCTCTGTCAAGAGGAAGATGTTCTTCAGCATAATCTCTCGTGAATCCCTCTGTGTGAGGAAGACTCTTTCGGTGTTTGTGGAACTGCATCTTAAGCAGTGTTAGTGAATCCCTCTGTTAAGAGGAATATCTGTTGTCTTTGGAGAATCCATCTGTGAAGAGGAAGATGCTTTTTAGCATAGACAGGTGAATCCCTCTAGTTTAGAGGAAGATGTTTTTCAGCATAGAGTGTGGTGAATCCCTCTGTTAAGAGGAAGACTCTTTTCTAACAGCAGCATGTCAAGGAGTTGAGAAAGTCTCTGGGTATGACTGAATGCCCAATAGTTGAAATTAAAGGGGAGTTTTGAAATTGTAATTTCAACTGCGCGTCAGTTGAACCGGCCAACATTTAATATTCCCAAAACAGCTCTCGAAAACCACAAACCACCTTGAACCTTCTCGGGACCGCTTTTGCATGGAGTGGTTTTCGTACATAGGCGACCCGAGAAAATTTAGAGCTGACGCGTGGCTCTCCCCATACGTCACCCTCTGACAGTTTCTCGGGTGGTAAACTTAGGTTAAATATGCTCACCCGATATTCTCCTCTGCCTTCCAATCTACTCCATCGATCTCCACCGTCAATTGTTCCAAGATGCATACGAGCCTGCAATAAATGTTACATGGAGTAAATTTCGGTTAAAAAGGCTCACCCGATATTGTCTTGAACCGTTGGATTAAAAGAGTGGCTGCCCACCGTTGATTAAGTCAAAGCTGCGTACAGGTCTACAGGGCATGGAGATTGCATGGAGTAAAATAAAATTTTGGTTGACTGCCGGTTTTAATATTAATGCATTTAATGAATTTGTCATAGTTGTAGGTAAAAGATTTTAATTTTAATGGTAGAGAGGTATGGGTATAACATATAAGTTTTTAATTTTATTATTTTAAAAATTCACAGTCGTAAGTTTTGTTTTACTGAACAATTAAAACACATATTATAATTTTTTTTTGTGAAGTGAATTGTATTGTGAAATGAAATGCACAACAGTGCAAAGGAGTGAATATAGAAAAACAGGAAGTAGCCTGCAGGTGAAAATAACACACAACAGTGTGAGTGTAAAAATGAACTTATGAAAAGAAGTGAAATTTGCACAGCAGTGCGAGGGTGAAAGCAGATGAAGTTTTGTAATATGCAAAGTGCATAATGTGATTGTATTTTTACAGCAGTAAATCCATGTAATTTTTGTTTTCATACAACAGTGAATGTAAAAGAAATTTTTACACATAGTGGTGTAAAATTTCAAAGGAGACAGAGTAATTTTGTTAAAATGTTTTGGTGAATCCCTCTTAGTGAAAGAGGATGAATATGTATGAGTGATTTTTGTTTTAATGAATAGAAATCCTTTTATGGTGGTGCAATACTCTCTTCTCAGTAAATTCTTTTTAAAAGCTTCCCTATGCAAAAAGATCCTGGAGTAAAGGAAAGAGAGCATTGCCTCTGTGTGTTTTATTTTTGTGTTTTTTGGATTTTAGCAGAAAAATCCCCAACAATCATATGGTTTCAAAACTTGGAGTATGTTTTAACATTGTTTTTAGTTAAGGAACAAGGTTAAGGGCTGAAGATCTATATCTTGCTAATGACCTAAAGGTATTAGTTAGGGGCGGAATTGTGTGCCTTTAGGAACCACTAATGAGTTATTTTAGGTGGTTTGGTTTTCCTCGAATAAAGATGATGAGGCTAATGAGGCATTCCTCTATAGATGTATGTTTTTTCCCTTTACTAACCACTAATGGGTTATTCAAGGTGCCTTGGTTTTCCTTGAATAACAATGATGATTCAACCTGCATTCTTGGATAGATGTATGTTTTGTCCCTTTAAGGACCACTGATGGGTTATTCCACCTCACTTGGTTTTCCTTGAATAAAAATGATGAGTCAACCTGCATTAGTGCATAACATGGACAAGAGTGATGTATGTCATCAGTGCAAGTTTGGCAACTAAGTTATGATAGGTTTTTGGAGTTTGAGTGTAATAGATTTCTTTTTCTTTTAAACCCTTACAATGTATTATTTAATGCTTGATGAGTGTTATATGGGAATTTAATCATATCTTTTGAGCTTTCACAAGGTTGAGATATGTATAGTTTAATGTCCCAACTAGGTTTTGAGGGGTTTATGGTAAATTAATTTTATATTTTCTGCATGGGCAAGTAGGGTTGATAGTTATTAGTAAATGTCATTTTATGGGGTAGTTTAATTAATAGATAAAATATATTTTTCCTATTCGAATAGACCAACATAATTGTGAGTAATATTACATTTTCTTGATATTAAAAATGTACTTTGAATGTATAAATAAATTTAGCCTCATAAAAAACTCCTAAAACATTTGAATATTGCATATTAAATAACCTAAAAAAAAGTTGCCTATATAAAATGATTTAAATACACCTATACAAAATGATTTAAATACACATACAAAATAATTCAAATAAGCATGAGTCATCATGTTTGGTGAGTTTTTCTTTATTTAACATGGTACATTTATTATACGCTTGCTAAATGGCCTTTGAAGACATTATTTCTCGTTATTTGAAATCAAAATTTGTCATAAAGTTGTTTAATCTATAGGTTTCAAGCGCCCCATGGGAGTTTTTAATGGGGAGTTGTCTATAATGCGACTTTTTGGAGATTCCGATGACAGAATCAGGGGGAAGAAATTGAGGTTAAATCTTGATTTGTTGCAGTTAAAATGGTTTTTTAACTGCACATTTGGATTCAGAAAAACCCCTGGGACACTAGCTATGAAACTTGCGATTCCAATAAATTGCTGCCGGATTTTGACCGGAAAAACCCACCAGAAAGGCTTTCAAAAAGTCGCATTATAGACAACTACTTTTTAATGGTGGTGAGTCCATTTATACATTAAAAAATGCATTTTAAAAAACAAAAAATCACATTCTTTCTAGAAATTGTTTTACTCGATTTCTTGGAAAAATTCTATTTGGTCTATAAATTAGACCACATCTTTATTATAAGATGTGGCATATTTTTTTATTTTAAAATAAAAAATTAATTAAAAATTAATATAATTCTATTATAATTTAATTATTATTAGTAGTGAGGTAAATTTATTAGCGATTGTTAAAATAATAATTTAATATTATTTTTAACACCTAAATTCGTGTATGTGAAACCCACTTTTGTCTATAAATTAGACTACATCTTCATTTTAAGAATGTGGTAATATTTTTTAAAATTAAAAAAAAAATAATAATATAATATATTATAATTTAATTTATTCACTAGTGAGGGTAATTATTAGTGGTTGGTTAAATAATAATAATAATAATAATAATATCTATTTTTAACACCAAATTGGGAGGAAAATGTCTATAGGAGGAAACACATGCTCTTAACCATTAGGCCCGCTCAAGCTATTACATATGGATGTGGGTTTATTCAATATAGTTAGCATAGGTTATCAACTTTTAAGAAACTTATGTTCAACTAACATAACATTTTTCACAATGTCTATCTCAAAGAAAGTATGCATATTTACTAGAAATGCAATAACCCTATGTGCAAAATGATGTTATGTTTTTTTATCAACAATAAGTAAATATACACACCAATCATATTAATACAAATAATAATACTTAAGCCATAATAGATATTGTTATCGCTGATAATTCTTCCCTAGAAGTTATAAAAAGAAGGAATGATCTCAGGTAATGACAAAACTAATCTTTTAGACACGGGTTCTAGCCAACCTAAGTTGAGAGAGGGCTCTCTCTTTATAATTTAACTTTGTTTTGGGTGGGATTTTAAGCTAGTTCTTAGTTCTCATAAGGTTTTGATTTTGGTTCGATGGTGGAATTCTGGGAACAGATGGAAAGAACAAGGCTTTCAAGCCATTGGGCCATGGAGTCACTTAAAGGATGGCTTAACTAGATTAGATCAATCACTAAAGGGAGAGTTCACAGGGCAGGCTAGAAAAGCGAAAGGAAAATCTTCAGGTTCAAATGGATGATGTGGTCCTAACCGGGGTGAAAGGGCAACGAAGAATCCTTAAACCAAGATCAAGATGAAAAGCAATAGGTGATCATGAGAAAAGGGCAACTAAGAATCCTTTACTATAGACCTAGGGGGAAACTACGAAAGTAAGGGAGGAGTTAAGAATTCCCAAACTAAGATAGTTTAGCAGAAAACATTAAGAATGTAAACAATCAAAACAAAGAGCATTAAAGCCAATTCTGAAATATCATTACTAGTTTACCATTCCGATTTCATAGAAACACATATGATTGTTAATAAACGTAAAGAGAAACAATAATACACGTGAGAGAAAATACTTATTTGGTTTTCTCTTTACACAAGAATCGTGTGAAATGTCTTTACTTTATTCCTTGATCCAACAAGCTAATCGAGTCTTGTTACAATATCACTCTAACTTGAGAGGAAAATGTCTATAGAAATGTCTCTAAATCCACACTAAATACTTTGAAATGTGAAGTATTTATACAAAAAATCTTACAAAATATCTCATAACATCTTGAGAATTAATCTAGGAAATAAAAAATATCTTCAATCATGAAGATATAGACACATGGAAAACTGCATCTTGCTGTACCTTTTATTGTGATTGTGCTCATTGTTTGTAGTTCGAATTTAACTTTTAAAGTTGACTGACATTTGTGTGCAAGAATCACTTTTTGTTCTTCAATGTTTATTGATACTCTTTACCTGTTACTCTTTGATCAGGTTTACATGTTTCATCTGGTTTCCTAACAACTTGCATGATCTATGGCCTTTAGGATATTATATACAAGAGGCGCCCAATTATTTATCTATACATTGATCGTGTTAACTCTACTCACTCATCATATTTGTTGAGCTTTCATCCAATGAGCATAATGTAGGTTTTAACCTTGTACAGAATTACCTGCATACGAATTCTAAAACATAGAAAATAAACAATGTGAGAGCATAACACATAAAACACATATACACAGATATTTTCCCTTGGATCCCAAAACTGGGACTACAACTTTGACTTTTCATTATATTCCTTTCAATGTTAAAATACATATTTATATATGCTGAAGCATCCAATACCATGGACCGAAAACCATTGCATCCAAAACCATGGATTTAAAACCATAGGTAGGTTCACCCAACCTAATATAGGGTCCAAAAAAAAAAATTATCGGGGCTCTGCCCTGGACCCCATAGAGTGGGGCCACTTGCCTCCCCTCAAAATCCCCGGAAAAGGGGGGTTTTCATCCCCCATGTTACCCTCCCACTGTGCAATCGATGCAATGAAGTGTGGGCTCCACCCCCCCTCTAACCCCCTGGTTCACTACGTATGTTAGTCGTGGAAAGAATATAACACAACCAGACATTCTCCCACTTGTTTTTCTATTTCCATAGGGGGCCATAGGAGAGTTTAGTCATTTTTCCAGCCCGGAAATGTCCATTGTTTCTCTACACCAGGAGAACTTCTCAAATCTCACAGATTTTGTCAATGCATGTGCAGTATTCTTCAAAGTGTCCACCTTTACGAGAAACACCTTTTTGTCTTCTATCATATCCCTCACAAAGTGATGCTGAACACCAATGTGCTTTGTCTTTGAATGATAAGCACAGTTATTTTCTAAGAAAAATGCACTTTGGTTGTCACAGTCTATCCATATAGTTCCCTGTACTAACACCATACTTGAAAACAATATCTGCAACCAAACTTCTTCCTTGCTTGCATGAGTGGTTGCCATGTATTCTACCTCTGTAGTTGATAGTGCCACTATAGATTGTTTCTTAGTCATCCAACTGAATGCACCTCCACATAGGTTAAACACATGCCCACTTGTAGATCTTCTCTAATCTAGATCTCCAACCTAGTCTACATCAACAAAGCCTTGAATATCCAACACTCTCTCCAATACTAGTCTTCCTTGGTAGCACAAACCATAATCACTAGTGCCACACAAATCCCTGAAAACCCACTTCACTGTTGTCCAGTGCTCCTTCCCTCGTTTTGACATAAACCTTCTCAATACTCCCACTCCATGTGCAATGTCTGGTCTAGTACCGAGCATTGTATACATCAGGCTACCAACTACACTTGTATATGGAACACGAGACATATCCTCTTCCTCTTCTTATGTCTCGGGACACTCTTCAGTAGATAACTTTACACCTACAGGAATAAGAACCTTCATTGGTTTACTATCCTGCATATTAAACCTCTGTAATATTGTCTCAACATACTTCCTGTAGTTTAACCAAAGCTTACTCTTTTCCCAATCTCTTTTAATTTCCATGCCCAAAATATAGTTTGCAGCACCGAGATTTTTCATGTCAAATTTGTAGGATAATTGTGTCTTCAAATCTTGGATAATTTCTTTGTCGTTTCCAACCATCAACATATCATCCACATACAAGACTAGATAAATAACATGGTCACCAATTAATTTAAAATACACATAGTGATCTGCTTTTCTTTTGGTGAAGCCAAGTCCCCGTATAAATGTATCAACTTTCTGATACCACATCCTTGGTGACTGTTTTAACCCATACAGAGACTTCTTTAACTTGCATAATAGTTCTTTCTTACCCTTCACCGTAAAGCCTTCAGGTTGCTTCATGTAGATTTCCTCTTCCAAATCCCCATGAAGAAATGTTGTCTTCACATCCATCTGTTCTACCTCAAAATCAAAAGCAGCAGCAACGTATAAAAGTAATCTAATAGAAGTTACCTTGGCAACAGGAGAAAAAATATCACCAAAATCAATTGCCAGCACCTGGGAATAACCTTTTGCTACCAACCGAGCTTTGTATTTCTCCACCTTCCCTTCTGCATTTTTCTTCTTCTTGAACACCCATTTGTTGCCAATGGGTTTCCTTCCGGCTGGCAACTCCACCAGATCCCAAGCCTCATTTTTGTCCAAAGATGCCATTTCATCAACCATGGCCTCTTTCCAGAGTCTTCCATCCTCTGAATCCACTGCTTCCTTCACAGTTCTGGGATCATCATCAGTAACAGACAAAGCAATGTTTGAACAGAAAGCAGATGGACTATACCTTTCT
>APFE031509633.1:0-16407 GCA_000404065.3 Pinus taeda | reverse complement strand
ATGCGAGAGCATAACACATAAAACACATATACACAGAGATTTCCCACGGGATCTCAAGACCGAGACTACCAGCTTGATTTTTCATTATATTCCTTTCAATGTTACAATACATATTTATACATGCCGAAGCATCCAATACCATGGACCGAAAACCATGGACCGAAAAACCATAGGTATGTTCGCCCAACCTAATATAGGGTCCAAAAAAAAAATTCTCAGGGCGCTGCCCCGAACCCCGTAGAGGAGGGCTACCCACCCCCCTCAAACCTTCCAGACAGGGGGGGCTGCCGCCCCCCTTGTTACCTCCCTGCTGCGCAATCGGCGCAACAAAGTGGGGCTCCGCCCCCCCTATAACCCCCCGGTGCACTATGTAGGTTAGTCGTAGAAAGAATATAACACAACCCAACACTCGTAAATTTATCTTTGGGTTGACAATTGGATTATCCGAAATGATGCAACATTAATTTCGGTTTTTTTTTTTTACACAGTTCAAGGCTAGAGTTCAATTCATAAATTCTTCTCATGTGTATACAAGCCAGATTGAAGCAATTTTCCTCATAAACTCCGAAACAAGGAAGGGAAAATTATAATCACTAACCTTTTTCATTATTCTAAAAAGGCTTGAAAATTCTAATCAAGACCTTTTTCATTCTTCTGAAAAGGCTCAGAAAATTCAAATCACGCACATTTTTCATTCTTCTATAATATTTTATGTAATCATGCATATTTTTCATTATTCTATAATATTTTATGTAGTTTTACCATTAACAACACATTTGCAACAATGTACAAGGACAAAATGTTCAAACATTTGTAAACCCAAAAATATTATTTTTAACATATTTTGGTCTATAAGTATATACATTTGTCAACCCAGAAACATTATTTTTAACATATTCTAGTCTATACGTATATTATATATGAAAATTTTCAATCTCCCCTCACTAACAGACTCGAATTCTAGTTTTATTACAATTTCCAAATCCAAAAAAATAGGATCAGTTTGACTAAAATTAAAAAGAAATATTTGTTTTTCATTTTTTTAACTTAAGTAAATAAAAATAAAAATACAAGTGACACTAGTTAGTCTTCAAATATTTGGTTTTCATTTTCTTAACCTAATTAAATAAAAATAGAAATACAACACAACAATTAGTTTTCAATCCCCCGGTTGCGGGTGACAGCACGACACAATGGGCTGGGCCACATGGCTACCATGTGCCGCCCCGTGAACAATAAATACTGCAAGTACTTAGCCGTCAAAGGCATATCACTGTGGGTTTCAAGCTCCAAGCATTCAATGCTGAGCAGATTGAAGGGATGGCAACAGTTATTGGGCGCTTCGAACAAAGGAATGTTGATAAGAATGTTGAAGGATATCCAGACAGGGCAATGCAATTCTCAATTCAGCGTCTCGGTGGTGTCAAGGAGTTTCGTTTGCAGAGCAATTCGTCGCAGAAGCAGGCCTGGTGGGGGGCGCTTTGCACGCCACCACAAGCTGCCTTTTGGGCTTCCCGTCACTCCATCTCCGGTGCTTGTTCTAAGCGAAAGAGGAAATCTGAGCGCTACGCAGAAGGTCGGGTGGCAGTCTCAGAGGCTTGGGAGGTGAACTTTGAGGTCTGGGCGACAATCTCAGAGGCTTTGGGGGCTAATTCAAAGGGGCTGGCAGCGAATTGGGAGATACTGGTGGCCAATTCAGAATCGCTGGGGGAGAATCCGAAGGCTTTGGGGGCGAAAACAGAGGTACATTTGGCAAATACAAAGGTGGTGGCGGTGCTTAGAAGGTTCGGGCGGCGAATTCTGGCTTCTGGGTGGCCTCACAAATCGCTCAAAGCATTCAAGGGAGAAGGAGAATTTCCCATGGCGAGGCTTCGACATCGACAAACTTGCAGGAGGGGTTTTGGACGTGGCTCATCCTCGCACCCACCGGCAGAGAGGGAGCACCACCATTGCTGCTGCTGCTACTGCTATCAGAGGGCAGGGGTCATGCCACTCCAAGCAGGACAATACCTGGAGGTTGGTTGTGAAAGAGAGGGAGAGCCAGCCCTCCCTGCGTTTGGCTCAGTGGTGTTCACCCTGGGAAAATCCCGGGACAATCCAGGCATTCAAGCGCATGTTTCGGTGCTTTTTACTCAAGCTCCGGAAGGGATTGAAGGAGAGACGCCTCCAGGATTGGAGGATCCACCCCCAGAGGGCTCTGGATAGGCGCGCCCCTTGCCGCCTCCATCAAGTGGGGAAGGAACCTCAGGGAAGGCGATCATGGCTGACCCCTCCATCCCCCAGGCGAAGACATCTCCAGACTCAGCACAGGCCAAGTGGGCTGCCATGTGGGAGGGTATCCCTGAGGGTCAAGTATGGTGCACCATTGTGGAGGAGAAACCTCCTGAAGATGATTGACATTCCCACGCGTGCTCCAGCAATTGCCAATTCCACTCAGCTCGGGTCTAGAATTTTGTATGTTGCGGGTTACGTGGATCGGGTTAGCATTTTGTTTGTTCTCTTGCAGTTTTTTAGAGTGTCCAGTCCATTTTGGTCATGTTTCGTTTCAGTGGGTCTTGCTGGTATCAGTCCCCAATCTGTCAATGAAGACCGCCCCTACGTAGGCAGGATTGCTTATGAGTAATTCAATGAGTCTGGGTCTGTTTTTTGGCATTTTGGTAAGGTTATGTACCTCAGTCAGTGTTTTTAGAGGTATTATGAAAGCGTTGTTGATGCTACCCCTTCGTGGGAGCCTTTTGAGTCAGTCTAATTTACCCAAGGCGCCACTGGTGGCCATGGAAATCCAACTTCACTGTCTGTAAACATTCCTCTGTACATATAATATAAAAGCTAGCTAGTTTACCCGAAAAAAAAAATAAAATAAAAATAAAACTTAAATAAAAAATAAATTAAAAAAAAAAAAAAATAAAAAAAATAAAAAAAATAAAATAAATAAATAAATAAATTAGTTTTCAATCAATCATGCGGATTTTAGTAGAAGTCATTTATTGTTGTGCACCTCACTACCATATTCAAACAAATCTAGCATTATAGAATTTGACAAACAAAATAAAGAAATTTAATGATACCATGAATTTGGATATATTACTAAGTCTTGGGTAGGCTCCTTAGTTATGAAATTCCTTATTTAACAAGGGTGCGAACCTTAAAATCTTCTTAAAACAATTGCAAGAACATCATGCAAAAAATTGGAGAGAAATCAAAGAAAATGTTTTTGAAATTTTGATTCATAAATAAATCTAATACCTTAAAAACCTTTTATCTATTCCAATTTTGAAAATTCAAAATCTTCAACTTCCCACTCCAGAAAAATACCAAATAACATTAAATCTCTTATGATTTATCCACTGCAATTTTGAAAATTCAAAATCCTCAACTTCCGAAAATTACCAAATAACATAAGACCATAAAACACATAATAGATTAGAATACAGAAAATAAAATACACACTTTTTTTTCTTGAATTTGAGTGTTTATCAGGCTACCAACCTCGGTTTAAGCTACTCCGCTACTCCCCAAGCTGGTTGGAAGAAATAACGCCTTAATTTACTTCAAAATTTCTTTAGGGGCTCCACCTAAGCTGGTTGGAAGAAATCACGCCTTTATTTACTTCAAAATTTCGTGAAGGGATGTATACCATATCAAAATTTACATATAACTTGTAAGTATTTTTCAAGTTTTACAATAACTAACTACATAAGTAAATAAAGCAACCATGCCTTAATTTACTTCAAAATTTCCTCGAGGACTGTATACCATATCAAATTTGACATAACTCGCAAGTATTTTTCAGGTTTTACAATAAATAAAGAGTACATACCTCATAGGCTGATACCACCAGTCTAGCAGTTTTGAACAAGAAAGCATGCCATATTCAAAGGCTAACAAATTCAATACTACAATAGGTTAAAAACAAATTCAAAAGCAACCACGCCTTAATTTACTTCAAAATTTCCTGAAGGGTTGTATACCATATCAAATTTTACATAACTTGTAAGCATTTTTTAGGTTTTACAATAAACTAATGACATAAATAAATAAAGAGTACATACCTCATAGGTTGATACCACCAGTCTAGCAGTTTTGAACAAGAAAACATGCCATATTCAAAGGCTAACAAATTCAACACTGCAGTAGGATAAAAACAAAATCAAAAGAAACCATGCCTTAATTTACTTCAAAATTTCCCAGGGTTGTATACCATATAAAATTTTACATAACTTGTAAGTATTTTTCAGGTTTTACATTAAACTAACGGCATAAGTAAATAAAGAGTACATAACTCATAGGTTGATACCACTAGTTTAGCAGTTTTTAAGCATGCCATATTCAGAGGCTAACAAATTCAACACTCAACACTGCAATAGGGTAAAAACAAATTCAACAGTGCAGTAGAGTAAATTAAAAGATTGCAGGGATGTTATTGCTTTTCCCAATTAGCAAGAAAGAGCAATCACAGAGGAAAATGTAAGACCATAAAACACATAATTCATCAAACCACATATGGTTAGATGCCAAAGGCAAAAGTGGTAACTGGACCCTAGTAAATTCTAAATGTGAAAGTGGTAACCAGACCCGGTAAATTCTAAAGGCGAAAGTGATAACTGGACCCTAGTAAATTCTAAAGGGGAAAGTGGTAACTGGACCCTGGTAAATTCTAAAGGCGAAAGTGGTAACTAGACCCTGGTAAATTCTAAAGTTGTTTCGCAAGAGAGTGAAATCAAATGCTAGTAAATAGGTCATTAAATTATGTAATAAACAACCAGATCTTGAAAGAATATAGCACACTCGCCAACTGTGGCGCCATAGCCCTGTAGTCCCCATTTCCCAATGCCCATAATGTTCCATTAATTCTCAACAACCAGATCTTGAAAGAATTTAGCACGCTAGCCATAGCCCTTTCATAGCCCTATAGTCTGGACTCCCTAGGTACAGAGAAATCCGATTGGATCACCCATGATTAGATTTTTGTAAACTCAACATAGTTATAATAAATAATTTTGGGGATTAGTAAATTCCGGTACAATAGATTTTTACGGTTCAGATTTTTATTGAGAAATCCAATTGGATCACCCATGATTAGATTTTTGTAAACTCAACCTTAGTTATAATAAATAATTTTTGGGATTAGTAAATTCTAGTACAATAGATTTTTACGGTTTGGATTTTTAATTAAACGTCAGAATGACGGGACCCCAATATATTTTAGACATCAATATATTTTAGACATCATATTTGACGTGCAAAATTTTTCACCAACCGTAAAATACATGTTGAAACTTAAAATACGTCTTGTAGGACATCAATTTCCAGGCCTCATCACGCCTTAATTTACTTCAAAATTTTGTGAAGGGATGTATACCATATCAAAATTTACATATAACTTGTAAGTATTTTTCAATTTTTACAATAACTAAATACATAAGTAAATAAAGCAACCATGCCTTAATTTACTTCAAAATTTCTTCAGGGACTGTATACCATATCAAATTTGACATAACGTGTAAGTATTTTTCAGGTTTTACTGTAAATAAAGAGTACATACCTCATAGGCTGATACCACCTGTCTAGTAGTTGTGAACGAGAAAGCATGCCATATTCAGAGGCTAACAAATTCAACAATACAATAGTGTAAAAACAAATTGACAAGCAACCCAACCACGCCTTAATTTACTTCAAAATTTCCGGAGGGGTTGTATACCATATCAAATTTTACATAACTTGTAAGTATTTTTCAAGTTTTACAATAAACAAATGACATAAGTAAATAAAGAGTACATACCTCATAGGCTGATACCACCAGTCTAGCAATTTTGAATGAGAAAGTGTCACTACCCTCTAATCAAATAATAAATAATCTCATAAAAAAAAAAAATTCTTTACCTAATCTTACATGTTCATTACCTACCCTTTACATGCCAAGGTGACTGGATTATTCGTAAATGGTACATGTCCCTATACTTTAATCCCGATACTTACCTTGGCGGGAACGTAACCTGGCATTAAGGTTAATGTACTTCGTCACCACCCTCCTCGGCATACAAACTTAATTGTTCCCGTATGGCTATGCTGACAACAATCTTAAACAAATCTGGTCACTTTAAAGCTAATGGCCCGAGAGGTGGACAACTGGTCCTACCTCGGATACTTCCCTTGATTCGAACGTTGATCTTACAAGAGGTAGCTGGCTGGAAAAAATGCTACATCTATCCAGCAGGCTTCTCGGGATTACTAAAATGGATGAGCGCTGTGGATTCATCCTGGAGATCGAACGATGTGGGTTTACTCGCCATGGTATACGAGGTACTTAGGGTTCGAGTGATTCATTTGTTGATTGTTTGAGGTTGCAGAGCCGCGTTCTCCAGGGCGTCTGTTCTTCCAACGACGCCACCCATACCACTGTAAACCATGGCGTCGGTCTTCTTGGCTGGAGGCGATGCAGCTCCCAACATTCTTGCTGAGTTTTTAGGTACCGGTTCTGCAAAAGATGATGTCATTTCCAGCTTTTCTCCCTGGGACTTTTCATTTGCCTCTCAGGTATAACCCTTCCTCTTCTTTGAAGTTTCTGGTGCGAATTTATATTATTCTTAGTAAATGTATATAGAATGATTTCTCTTTTGCATCGTGTCTCGAACAGGATGAAGGATTTCGCGGCGGCAGAGGAACTACAGGGTCATTACCTCAACGAGAGCGACTAACAGGTAAGGCCTCTGATACTCGATAGGAATTTGCTTACTCTGCCAAGAACCAGAGTCGAATTTAATTTTGCTTTCTTCCTGCCAGGAACTTTATCGTTCTCTGTTTATGGCATGAGCGGATATGGTGTTCTCGGCCAGGGAAACCTCCGTAGAATGATGCCTTGGGTTCTACCCCGAAGGGTTTCATCAAAGATGCCAAATGGCATTATGTTGCAGTTCATTCTTGATAGTTAGAGTTTATAATGTACTTCTTATGGCTATTCATTTTCCTTCGGGACTATATGAGGAGATTCGTTGGTTGTATCATTGAGTTTCTTTCCTCAGCTGGGATGCGTCTTTTAAATGTGTTTATACAGGACTGCGAACTGTTTGGTTATGTAAATATTCAGTACTGTCGGTATTCAAGCCCAGGCGATTATTTGGTTCTGGGTTTTTCAATTTTTTTTTGTTATGTTTAAGCTTCTCTGAAACTTATCTTGCCAGCTTTACCAAGCTCCGACAAGGGTTTGACTATGTATTGAAACAGGCTGTAATTTCACTGCCTTTTATATATATATTGTTTCCATTTGTTGCATAGTTTGTTATCTTTGGAACTCGAGTTTTGTTCTTGCACAACTATTGTTTTTAGTTGCATATATATATATATATTGGTCGACAGTTATATTCGCTCTGTATTCGGCATATTGGTTGCATTCCCTTATATTATTCTCTCTGTATTTGGCATATTGGTAGCATTTCCTTATTTTAGTGCATACACTAATGGTCCGAAGGTTGGGTTTACTTTCTACATATTGGTGAAACGGGTTTATCCTTGGGTTTCATCGTAGGCCGTACCAACCAATATATATATATTATGAATTCTTTTCTACACAGATGGTATGTTCATAAGATTTGCATAATGTTCTTTTCATTATTTGTGGTCTTGGAATAATGTATAGTTTGTTAACTGTTTTACAGCGTACACTCTCTTATTTTATTGAATAATTCTTTTAACCCCCTTTCCAAGGTTTTCTACATGAACTCTCCAGTCGCTGATTTATATATTTTAATGCGACAGTTACCCTAGCCCTCACTGTAATAGAGGAGAATGTATTATAGTTTCTAATAATACTTCTGATGGTTTTTATAACTGTAATGCAATTCGTTCACGTACTGATGTCCACTATTCTGGTTAATATTCCTTATTGTCTACCCAGAATGTCTGATATTACTTTCTGGGTTTGTCTATACGGTTATGGTTATGGAATAAACAACTTCTTTCTCTTTTCTTGTATATAAGATTTTACTGTTTTCTCCATTACCATTTGCTTGGTTTGTAAAGAACTCCGATACTGAATGAAGATCTAATTTAATAGTTCTTGGATCAGAATAAGTAGAACAGTTGAAGGCACTCATTACTAGTTTAACTTCTTCAATGTTGTGTTTCTTAAATTGCAGTTTGTTAATATCCTTTAAGGAAATATAGAAGTTTCTCAGAAAATACTGAAGTCATAATTGTACTTACCTGCAATGCCACGTTCACAATCTTCTGTGCTTCTCCAGAATGGAGAAGATTGTCTAATGCTTGTTATCCTCCCAGCCACGAGATCAGTCAACCAGACTGAATCTCTCCCCCAAGCTCACTTGCCAGCCACAGCCTTCAGCAACATTAAGCACACTTGTGCCTGTGCTATCTGGTCCTCACCAGACGTAGCACTCCTCTTCTCTTCTTCAGTGCCTTTTTCCTTTTTCCCGTATGTTCCTCAACAACCCGGGCCTTTTCCTTTTTCCCTTTTTTCTATGGGAAAGGAAAAGAAGTTAGGGTTTCCCCTTACTTGCTGGAAACTGTTTCTTTTATTTAAGCAAGAAAAGAAAATAACTTTCACATAAAAGTTATTATATGTAATAATTCAATCCATACTCAATCTTTGAATTGATAATATTTTCATCATATTTAAGAAAACAATAATCTCTGTTCCGTATTTACCTATAACGGTAATTCAGAAAATTTATTCACATAAACTATTTGGTCATTACATCTCCTCCCCCTGAGATTGGACACCGTTTCGGTGTGTTTCAGTCATGAACAGATCTGGATAGGTTCTCTTCATTAATTCTTCATCTTCCCAAGTGGCCTCCTCGGGTCCAAAACGTCGCCATTGTACCTTAACTTGGGTAATAACTCGTTTCCGCAGCTGTACTTCTCTCTAGTCGAGAATGCTCAGCGGTTCGACTAGAACCTCTCCTTCCGGTTCGACCTGTATATCCTGCCATCGGATTACATGCTTAGGGTCATATACATATTTCTTTAGTACTGAAACATGGAACACGTTGTGGACTCGGATGTGACTTGGCAAGGCCAGTTGGTAAGCCACCGGTCCAATCCTTGCTAAAACTTGGAAGGGTCCACAATATCGGGGCGCCAAATTGGCACACCCACTCCACTGTAAAGTACTTATTTTGGCCTAAATTCGGATATACACATGGTCCCCAACTTGGTACTCTTTGAATCTTCTTTTTTGATCGGCGAAATTCTTTTGTCTATCTTGAGCAGCTTTCAAATTAACACGCACCCTCTTTACCATGTCTTCCATTTCCTTAAGCATTTAAGGTCCTAGACTTAATCTATCTTCAGGCCCTCCCCAGCTGGAGGGTGTACGGCATTTTCGACCATACATAACCTCAAATGGGCTCATTTGCGTAGAGGTATGATACCCATTGTTATACGCGAATTCCACCAGATGTAAATATTTTTCCCACCGTGTGGGTTGTTGCATGACATAAGCCCTTAGCATGTCCTCTACCACTTGGTTCACCTGTTCCGTCTGTCCATCAGTTTGAGGATGGTATGCTGTACTGAAATTCAACTGAGTTCCTAAATCAGCAAACAGTGTTTTCCAAAAGGCTGATGTGAACTTCACATCACGATCGAAAATTATTATTTTCGGAAGTCCATGTAATCTGAACACATTCTGCATAAAAATATGAGCGATTTTTGCAGCTTTATATGTGGATTGTACAGGTATGAAATGTGCAGCCTTACTTAATTTGTCTACCACCACCATAATGGAGTCATTGTTTTTCTTTGTTCTAGGTAACCCAGTAATAAAATCCATGGAGATGATTTCCCATTTCCATTCTGGGATAGGTAATGGTTGTAACAATCCTGCTAGATGGTGATGCTCCGCTTTAATCAGCTGACATTCTAAGCACCGTGCTAAGTACTCGACAATGCTCTTCTTCATTCCTGGCCAGAAATATTCTTTCCAGATTGCAGTTATCATCTTTTGATAACCCGAGTGACCCGCGTAATGGCTGACATGAAATTCGTCCATAATCAGATTTTTAATTCTGCTTTGATTGGGTACATATAACCTTTGCTTGAAATAGATTAATCCAGCATTATCTAATTCATATTCTTGTTGGCTGTCTCCTCTAGCAGATTGTTGTATTTGCAGTTTTAGCTGTTGATACTCAGTATCTTGGTCTGAAATTTCCTTTATTATTTCCAAAAAGGGACTTTTCCATTCACTAATAGAAATTTCATACAAATTTTGTATTTTCTGGCTCAAAGCGTCTGCTACTCTGTTTTCTTTTCCCTGCAAATGTTTTATATCGAAGTCAAAGCCGCTTAAAAAGTCCACCCACCGCGCTTGCCTAGTGTTTAAAGTAGGCTGGCTAAAATAGCTGGTTAAACTATGGTGGTCGGTGAGCAGCAAAAAATTCCTGCCCATAAGATAATGCTGCCACATCTTTAGGGCATGTATGACAGCAGCCAACTCCAAATCATAAGCAGAGTATTTCTGCTCATGTTCTTTTAATTTTTGAGACTCGTATGAAATTACTCTGCCTTCTTGCATCAAGACCCCCCTAGTCCTTCTTTACTTGCATCTGTACATACCACATAATCTCTATTAGGATTAGCTATACTCAGAATAGGTGCTGTGGTGAGCAGATGTTTCAATTGCTCGAAACTTTTCTGGCAGCTTGGGGTCCAATGAAATACCTTTCCCTTTTTTTGTAATGAGGTAATGGGAAAAGCCAATTTAGAAAAACCTTCCACGAATCTTCTATAATATCCCGCTAATCCCATGAAAGATCGGACGTCTGCTACATCTTTTGGTACAGGCCACTCCATTATGGCCTTTATCTTTTCCGGGTCCACTGTGATTCCATCCTTTGTGATTACGTGACCCAAATATTGGATTTCTTCTTTAAAGAAGTCACACTTACTAAACTTAGCGTACAACTGATGCTCTCGAAGGGTATGTAATACCATTCTGAGGTGTTCATAATGTTCTTCGATGGTGCGTGAATATATTAATATGTCATCAATAAATATCAGCATGAATCAATCCAAATAAGGATGGAAAATGATGTTCAATAAACACATGAAGGTTGCAGGGGCATTGGTTAGCCCGACCGGCAAGACCACAAATTCGTAGTGACCATACCTTGTTCTAAAGGCTGTTTTAGCGATATCTTCTTCTTTAATTTGGATTTGATGGTAGCCTGATTGCAAGTCGATCTTAGAGAACACCGTCGCACCCTTCACTTGATCGAACAATTCATCGATCCGTGGTAAAGGATATTTATTATTGATGGTCAACTTATTCAACTGTCTGTAATCGATGCACATCCGGAGGGTGCCGTCCTTTTTCTTGACAAATAATACTCGGGCTCCCCAAGGAGACACGCTAGGACGAATGTAGTCCTTATCTAGTAACTCTTGCAACTGCATTTTTAATTCTGTCAATTCAGGTACACTCATTCTATAGGGTGCTCGTGATACTGGTGCGACACCTGGTACCAACTCAATGGTAAAATCTATGTTTCTTCTTGGCGGTAGTCCAGGAATTTCTTCCGGAAATACATCTGTAAATTCTCGTATTATAGGAATATTGTTCAAAGAGGCTATTTTATCCTTTGAATCCGCATATCCCACCTGGATGGCGTAAACCTGACACCCTTTTCTTATACATTTTATCAGTTGGTTTGCGGTTATCGGTCGAACCTGCACTGGTCGTTTAGTCCCCTGCATTTCTTTTATGTTTCCATGTTGATCTCTATAGTAAATAATCTTGGTTTTACAATCAACTAATGACCAATGTTTTTCCAACCAGTCCATACCGATTAGGATATCATAGGAGCCAAGAGGAAGCACGTTCAAGTCAGCTGTTACTGGCTGATATGCTATAGTAAAAGAGCAATCGTTGACTTTGGTTGTTACCCGTCGCTTGGCTCCTGTAGCTAATTGCACTAGCCATGGGTTTTTAAATTTAACAGATTGTAAATTACAACGTTCCACTACCTTTGGGCTCACATAGCTTAGTGTAGCCACGGGGTCAATTAAAAAATTTATGATAAGGTTTGAGATTTTACCTTCGAATTCGACCATGGTTGGCTGATATTCCGCCTGTTGGTCTTCCAAAGCCGCATTAATTCTGGGTACACTACGACCAACCTCGCCAACTGTTGAGGCTTCATGAATTTGGGATAACTGTTCAGCCCCTTTTCGCTGTGGGCAGTTCTTAATGTAATGGGGTCCCCCACAACCCCAGCACTGCACCGGGGGCCTTGTTGTCCCTTCACTGTCCAATCTTGGTTGTTGTTCGCTGACTTTGGACTCATTTGCAGCTCTAAACTTTGATGTAGTTCTTGATGCAAATCTGTTGTTTGCTCCTTTGCCATTTCCCTTATTTCCATTGCTGCGATTTCCTTTGTTGTTTCCAACTACCTTAAAGCCCTTCTTCTCATTCCATTTCCTGTTAGCAGTTTCCCCTTTTTGCTTACTTTGTTGATAATAGATTCTAGCCTTACGGATTACCTCATCCATTGATTTTGGATTGTCAAATTCAATCCTCTCCCGCATATATGGTGGTAAACTGCTAACGAATCGCTGTACTTTTGCTTTTTCCTCCCTTATATATGGCACGTAGCGAAGTAAGGAAGTAAAACAGGTGATGAATTCATCCATAGTCTGCTGCCCCAATCGCAAATAATGGAATTCTCTCGCCTTTTCATCATAGAAGCGCTCAATTAGATATCTCTCTTTAAAGAACCTTTGAAAATTGTCCCAAGTAATGGTCTGCTCAGTAACTCCTTTTAAAATCTTCACCTCCTCCCACCATAAGGTGGCCTTTCCCTGTAATTGAAAGATATCCAGTCGTGCTTTAAGATTATGGTCATATTCATAAAGCTGAAAATACTTGTTCATATTGATTAACCATGCTTCAGCTGCTTCTTCTTGTTCTCCGTCCAAATGTGGTGGCTTAATCTTGCGGAATTCCCCTTGTAGTTCTACCCTTTGTCTTTTCGAGGTTTGTTGTTCAAATACATTATCGGAACGTTCCTCCTGCTCCTCCGATTTTTCGGGGAATATATGATGGTTCTATTCTTCAGACATTCTTTGGTGCTCTGCACTAGGATTAACTGGTGGTTGATTTTGTCTGTCGGATAAGCTTTTCAAAATTCTTTCTTGTTCTATCGTTAATCGGGCATTATCTTCTCGCAGTCGAGCCATCTCGTTCTTAAGTTCCTGTACTGTTTCCAGAATTGCTTGATTTGTGACTCTGGCTTCTTCTCCAAGTTGTACCCATAATTCTGGATTATTTTCAGGGCCAAGCATGCCCTGCCCCATTACAGGTCGTCGTGGTGTATTATCTGCCCTCCTCATGCTACCATCCTCAGAACCCTGATCCTGTGCTTCATCATAACAAAAAAAATACATTCAAGGATAATAATGAGAATAACTAACTGGTTATATATTTAATACAGTGTCCTTATTTGTCATTGTTATCTTACCCAGAAGCCTCAGTGCTGTAACTGGGCTTTGATACCATACGTCACTACCCTCTAATCAAATAATAAATAATCTCATAAAAAAAAAAATCTTTACCTAATCTTAGATGTTCATTACCTACCCTTTACATGCCAAGGTGACTGGATTATTCGTAAATGGTACGTGTCCCTATACTTTAATCCCGATCCTTACCTTGACGGGAACGTAACCTGGCATTAAGGTTAATGTACTTCGTCACCACCCTCCTCAGCATACAAACTTAATTGTTCCCGTATGGCTATGCTGACAGCAATCTTAAACAAATCTGGTCACTTTAAAGCTAATGGCCCGAGAGGTGGACAGCTGGTCCTACCTCGGATACTTCCCTTGATTCGAACGTTGATCTTACAAGAGGTAGTTGGCTAGAATAAATGCTACATCTATCCAGCAGGCTTCTCGGGATTACTAAAATGGATGAATGCTGTGGATTCATCCTGGAGATCAAACGGCGTGGGTTTACTCGCCATGGTATACGAGGTACTTAGGGTTCAAGTGATTCATTTGTTGATTGTTTGAGGTTGCAGAGCCGCGTTCTCCAGGGCGTCTATTCTTCCAACGACGCCACCCATACCACTGTAAACCATGGTGTGGGTCTTCTTGGATGGAGGCGATGCAGCTCCCAACATTCTTGCTGAGTTTTTAGGTACCGGTTCTGCAAAAGATGATGTCGTTTCCAACTTTTCTCCCCGGGACTTTTCATTCGCCTCTCAGGTATAACCCTTCCTCTTCTTTGAAGTTTCTGGTGCGAATTTATATTGTTCTTAGTAAATGTATACATAATGATTTCTCTTTTGCATCGTGTCTCGAACAGGATGAAGTATTTCGCGGCGACAGAGGAACTACAGGGTCATTACCTCAACGAGAGCGACTAATAGGTAAGGCCCATGATACCTGATAGGAATTTGCTTACTCTGTCAAGAACCAGAGTCGAATTTAATTTTGCTTTCTTCCTGCCAGGAACTTTATCGTTCTCTGTTTATGGCAAGAGCGGATATGGTGTTCTCGGCTAGGGAAACCTCCGTAGAATGATGCCCTGGGTTCTACCCTGAAGGGTTCCATCAAAGATGCCGAATGGCATTCTGTTGTAGTTCATTCTTGATAGTTAGAGTTTATAATGTACTTCTTATGGCTATTCATTTTCCTTCGGGACTATATGAGGAGATTCGCTGGTTGTATCATTGAGTTTCTTTCCTTAGCTGGGATGTGTCTTTTAAATGTGTTTATATAGGACTGCGAACTGTTTGGTTATGTAAATATTCAGTACTGTCGGTATTCAAGCCCAGGCGATTATTTGGTTCTGGGTTTTTCAATTTTTTTTTGTTATGTTTAAGCTTCTCTGAAACTTATCTTGCCAGCTTTACCAAGCTCCGACAAGGGTTTGACTATGTATTGAAACAGGCTGTAATTTCACTGCCTTTTATATATATATTGTTTCCATTTGTTGCATAGTTTGTTATCTTTGGAACTCGAGTTTTGTTCTTGCACAACTATTGTTTTTAGTTGCATATATATATATATATATTGGTCGACAGTTATATTCGCTCTGTATTCGGCATATTGGTTGCATTCCCTTATATTATTCTCTCTGTATTTGGCATATTGGTAGCATTTCCTTATTTTAGTGCATACACTAATGGTCCGAAGGTTGGGTTTACTTTCTACATATTGGTGAAACGGGTTTATCCTTGGGTTTCATCGTAGGCCGTACCAACCAATATATATATATTATGAATTCTTTTCTACACAGATGGTATGTTCATAAGATTTGCATAATGTTCTTTTCATTATTTGTGGTCTTGGAATAATGTATAGTTTGTTAACTGTTTTACAGCGTACACTCTCTTATTTTATTGAATAATTCTTTTAACCCCCTTTCCAAGGTTTTCTACATGAACTCTCCAGTCGCTGATTTATATATTTTAATGCGACAGTTACCCTAGCCCTCACTGTAATAGAGGAGAATGTATTATAGTTTCTAATAATACTTCTGATGGTTTTTATAACTGTAATGCAATTCGTTCACGTACTGATGTCCACTATTCTGGTTAATATTCCTTATTGTCTACCCAGAATGTCTGATATTACTTTCTGGGTTTGTCTATACGGTTATGGTTATGGAATAAACAACTTCTTTCTCTTTTCTTGTATATAAGATTTTACTGTTTTCTCCATTACCATTTGCTTGGTTTGTAAAGAACTCCGATACTGAATGAAGATCTAATTTAATAGTTCTTGGATCAGAATAAGTAGAACAGTTGAAGGCACTCATTACTAGTTTAACTTCTTCAATGTTGTGTTTCTTAAATTGCAGTTTGTTAATATCCTTTAAGGAAATATAGAAGTTTCTCAGAAAATACTGAAGTCATAATTGTACTTACCTGCAATGCCACGTTCACAATCTTCTGTGCTTCTCCAGAATGGAGAAGATTGTCTAATGCTTGTTATCCTCCCAGCCACGAGATCAGTCAACCAGACTGAATCTCTCCCCCAAGCTCACTTGCCAGCCACAGCCTTCAGCAACATTAAGCACACTTGTGCCTGTGCTATCTGGTCCTCACCAGACGTAGCACTCCTCTTCTCTTCTTCAGTGCCTTTTTCCTTTTTCCCGTATGTTCCTCAACAACCCGGGCCTTTTCCTTTTTCCCTTTTTTCTATGGGAAAGGAAAAGAAGTTAGGGTTTCCCCTTACTTGCTGGAAACTGTTTCTTTTATTTAAGCAAGAAAAGAAAATAACTTTCACATAAAAGTTATTATATGTAATAATTCAATCCATACTCAATCTTTGAATTGATAATATTTTCATCATATTTAAGAAAACAATAATCTCTGTTCCGTATTTACCTATAACGGTAATTCAGAAAATTTATTCACATAAACTATTTGGTCATTA
>APFE031509631.1:1644-28459 GCA_000404065.3 Pinus taeda | reverse complement strand
CCTTCTCCCCTGTTGCCAAAATGAACTCTATCCGCCTTGTTCTTTCCCTTGCTGCCTCTTTAAAATGGGAAGTCCATCAGATGGATGTTAAATCTGCCTTCTTGCATGGGGACTAGCATGAAGAAATCTATATGGAACAACCCATTGGCTTCATCCAAACAGACTCCAGCCTTGTATGTCGACTTAAGAAATCTCTTTATGGTCTCAAGCAAGCTCCTCGGGCTTGGTATGCCAAAATGGATAGTTCTTTTAGAATCTGGCTTTTCTAGGTGTTATTCTGACAATACTGTCTACACCAAGAAAGTGGGCAACTCTCTTATCATCCTTGTTCTTTATGTTGATGATCTTATCCTTACTGGTAGTGATCCCAACCTTATAAACCATGTGAAGTCCAGCCTTAAAAAGAAATTTGAAATGACAGACTTAGGACACTTACACTATTTTCTCGGTCTTCAAGTCTTGCAATCCAAGGAGGGTATTTCCCTTTCCCAATCCAAGTATGCCTGTGATATTCTACGCCACTTTCACATGGAAGACTGTAAGCCAGCTCCTTCTCCCTTTCAGTCTGGAGTCAAACTTTCAGTCACTTGTACTTCCCCTGAAGTTGATGCTACCTTATACCGTCAACTTGTAGGAAAATTTTTGTATCTAACCCATACTCGTCCTGACCTTTCCTTTGTTGTTGGCCTTGTTGCTCGGTTTATGCAAAAGCCACGTGAAAGTCATTGGAAAGCAGCTAAACGAATACTTTGTTATGTTCGAGGTACAATTCAGATTGGAATTCATTACAGTGCCGAAGCATCTCCTCTATTGGTTGTTTTCACTGATTCTGATTGGGCTGGTGTCCCTGATGATCGGAAGTCTACTGCCAGTTATGTGTTCACTCTTGGTTCAGGACCTATTACATGGGATTGCAAGAAACAAGGTGCCATTTCTCTTTCTTCAGTAGAAGCAGAGTATCATGGTGCTGTAGAAGCTAGCAAGGAAGCCATGTGGCTTCGTCAGATCCTATCAGAGTTTGGCTTTCAGCAGCAGCATCCGACTACACTTTGGTGTGATAATCAAAGTGCCATTCAGCGATGCAAAGATCCAGTCCAACATCAGTGTAGCAAACACATTGAACTACACATGCACTTCATCAGAAAGCTCATTCATGACCATGTTCTTGAAGTGCAATATTGTTCAACAGATGATCAAGTTGCAGACATCTTCACAAAAGCTCTCACAGAGGCGAAGTTCACTAAACTTCGATTTATGGTTGGAGTTCAGGAAGTTGTCACTAAGGGGGGATAGGCTCTAGTGCCTCCTTCCTTCTCCTATTGTGTCATATTTGTAAATCCTTCAATCCTATCCCCAGTTGTTCTTAAGGGGGGATGTTAGGATATTCCGACACATAGGAATAGTTAAGTTCAACTTGGTCTAGTATAGAGTTAGGTTAGAGTTAGGTAAAGTGTGTTTCTTTACCGTTGTACATTTTGTAACTTACAATCCGACGGTCACGATATGTAGTGATCCGACGGTTCATTCTCTCCTCGGTACTACCGACACTTGATCCGTGGCTTGACACCCGATTGGTCCATGAATTCTATTTAAAGCGCATGGAGGGTCATTTGTAGGTTAACCGTGCATGAGAGAAGCTTATGTAAATTTTCATTCTTTTATTAATAAATTGCCTGTAGTAGCCACGTTGGCGCAGGCCGTGGACTGTTTCCCTCGCTGAGGGTTTTAACCACGTCAAAATACTGGTGTATTGATCTGTGATCTGTTTGTGAGCGGTGTCCTTTTGGTGTTCTGTCTGAGGAACTTACCCTGTAAATTCCTACAGTTTTGAGTCGCACTTTTCGTTGAAAACGTGGATTTCAAAGAAAAATTCACGCAGTCACACTTTTAGCCTTCATTCTTGGTGCGCAGTCCAATTTTTTCCTTAAATACCTTAGGAGAAGTTAAATTTTTGGAACTTCCATAATTTTTTCAACACGAAAATCTTGATTTGTACTTTCTATTAGAGAACCTTAGCTGTCTTTTATAGTGTATAATTGTATGGTGTTAATAGGTGCCCCCTGATGTATGAGGTTAGGAGCATGCGTATAGCCAAAATACATCACGTTTTTATGTTCTAAATAAGAGTCTATGTAACTTCTTTTGAGAGAGAGAGAGTATCTTGTTGTGGAGATGAGTAGAGGAACCCCTTGACTAAGGATAAAAGTAACCATGCTCTGAAGAAGACATGATTGACAAATAAAAAGTGTTTATACGAGACGGGCATGTCCCATGCTCATTATGATGACTTAGTTAATACAATCTGACATATATAGGTTTTGTCAAGTCATGTTGTTGTTGGGATGTGTTATATTCTTTCCACGACTAACCTACCTATATTAGGTTGGGCGAACCTACCTATGGTTTTCGTTCCATGGTTTTAGACGCAATGGTTTTTCAGTCCATGGTATTGGATGCTTCGGCATGTATAAATATGTATTGTAATATTGAAAGGAACATAATGAAAAATCAAGTTGGTAGTCCCGGTTTTGGGATCTAGGGGAAAATCTTTGTGCATATGTGTTTTATGTGTTATGCTCTCGCATTGTTTATTTTCTTTGTTTTAGAATTCGTATGCAAGTAATTTATGTACAAGGTTAAAACCTACAGTTGTAGTAGGTGACATTCTGATGGTTGGTGATGATAATTTTTTATGCTCTAAAGGGCATTTCTTGAACAAATAGACTGAATAAGGTGCCCACATGCATCAGCTGTTATGCAACTAGCTCACAAAATAGAAGAATGAGATAGATCAACGACTTCAAAAGTAGCCTCTTTGAGGGGCACCCTCCTTTACATTACAAAAATAAATTCTTGGATGATACAAATGACAAGACATATTTCTATTTATAGGAGTCTAAGGGGTCACAATATAATCAGAGTCGACATAACAATAATAATGTAAGGGCACAAAAATAGCAATAATGGGCTTCTATGGGGCACAATAATAACAATATGGGGACAAAATGGGCACAACAATAACAATAAGGGGCTACAATGACAATAATAATAAGGGAATACACTAGTGTTATAGGGACCTAGCATGCCCCTCTCCTTCAAAAAATTGTTGTCCTCATCACTTGAGTAGTTTTGGATGCTTCTTTATAAAATTCTCATCCTCCCATGTGGAATCTTCAGCAGGTAAGTTCTTCCACTTGATGATCTACTCTGAAATTGATCGATTTTGTAGTTGTTGAGTTCTTGTTTCAGTGACTGCTTCAGGTTCCAATATGATTTTCCCTTCCTCCTCAAGTCTTGGAAATATTATTTGAATTGGGAGCTTATCACCTATAACCTTTTTTAAGCATGAAACATGGAAAACTAGGTGCACTCAGGAAGATGTAGGAAGTTCCAATTTGTCTGCCATAGTACCAATCTTTTGCAACACCTTGTATGGACCATAATACTTTGGTGATAATTTATTATCCTTCTTAACTTGATTGAGGGACATTTATTTGTATGGTTGTAGTCGTAGAAATACCCAATCACCTACATCAAAACTTATTTCATTGCGATGTTGATATGCCCGTTGTTTCATTATATTTTGTGCCAAAGTTAGGTTATCCTTTAAGAGTTGGAGAAACTTTTGTTGATGCTCGATATGATCTTCCATTGCTTGAACCTTAGAATTTCCTCTTAAATATGATGTGATGGATGGTCGATCATATCCATAAAGCTCCATAAATTGGGTCATTTTTCTGTAGTATGGAAGGAAGTGTTATACCACCATTCAGCCAGAGGAAACCATCTGACCCATTGTGTCTATCTATCAAATACAAAGCAATGAAGATATCCTTCCAAACATTTGTTCACTATATTATTTTTCCCATCAAATTGAGGATGATAAGATGAACTATGATCTATGAGCTAACTAAGTACTGAGACAAGAAAATAATTTTGTCCAAAAATTTTCAGTGTAAATAGGATCTTTGTCACTTACAATAATCTTTTGGTTTCCATATAGCTTTTGAATTGTTTCCATAAATGCAATAGCAACTGCTCTGGCTTTAAATGGATGAGATAATGCACAAAAGTGTGCATACTTGGTAATTCTATCAATTACCACTATAATGACACTCTTTCCTTCGGACTTAGATAAACCTATGATAAAATCCATTTAAACCTCCTCCCAATGTTGACTTGGAATGGATAAAGGTTGTAATCGGCCTAGGGTATTAATTGTCTCAACTTTATTTTGTTGGCAAACCAAACATTCTGCCAAAAACTTTTGAATATCAGATTTAAGACCATCCCAAAAAAAATACTTATTAACCTTGTGGTAAGTTTTTTTTAATATTGAATGCACTCCTAAGGGATAGGCGTGCAATTCCAGAAGAATCTTTTGTTTGAGTTGGAAATTCTTACAGATGTGTAAGTGATCTTTGTACCATAACGAATCATTTTTCCAATTAAACTATCAGATGTACTGGGATCTTGCTGCAACTTTTGTATGAGTTTCCACACTTCTTCATCATTATTCCATTCATCCCTCGCTTCATTTATCCAAGTTGTTTGGATAATAGAAATGGCATAAAGCAATCCTTCCACATCCTCCTCCTTTCTTGAGAGTGCATCTGCAACAACATTTTGATTCCCTTTTTTGTAGATGATTTCAAAGTCATAACCCAACATATTTGTGACCCATTTTTGTTTCTCTTCTGAAGATAATCTTTCTTCTAAAAAGCATTTAAGAATATCATGATCCGTTTTTATCTTGAAGTTTCTTTCCATTAGGTAAGGTCACCATTTTGTAAGTGAATGTAGTATTGCCAACATTTCCTTCTCATAAATAGCTTTGTGTAAATACTTTCCTTTGATTGGATGACTTTCAAAAGAAATGGGTCTTTCTTCTTGCATTAAAGCAACACTAATTCCATTTCCTAAGCAATCACATTCCACAATAAAGGTTTTTGAGAACTCTGGCATAGCTAAGACTGGTGCTTGCCACATTGCCTCTTTAAGATGTTCAAAGCCTTTCGTTGCTTCTGGAGTCCAAGAAAATGCATACTTATTGATTAATTTTGTTAGAGGTGTTGTTATTGTCCCATAATTCTTAAAAAATTTGCGATAATACCCTAACAACCTGAGAAATCCTCGCATAAGCTTTATGGATGTGGGGATTTTCCATTCCTTAATGGCTTTAATTATGCTAGGGTCTACATTAACACCTTCATGAGATACAATATGACCCAAATATTCCACATCTTGTACTCCAAAGAAACATTTGGATGTTTTTGTATATAATTGTTTCTCCTCCAATAGTTTGAGCATTCTATCAACATGTTGAACAGGATCCTTCCAAGACTTGTTGTAGATTAGTATATCATCAAAAAATACTAACACAAATTTTCTAAGGAAGGGTTTGAAAATGGAATTCATCAAACCTTGAAATGTATAAGGTGCATTGGAAATGCCAAAAGTCATGACGAAAAATTCACAATTACCCTCATGAGTTATAAATGTTGTTTTCAAAATGTCTTCAGTCTTCATTCTGATTTGATGATATCCTGAACAAAGTTCCAACTTGGTGAAGTAAATTGCTCCATGCAATTCATCCAATAATTCATCAATGACAGGAATGAGAAATTTATCTTTCATAGTGAGCTTTTTGAGCTCCCTATAATCTAGACTAATGCACCATGATCCATCCTTCTTGTGCACCAATACTACTAGAGCAGAGAAAGAATTTTGACTAGGCTGAATTATACTAGCCTCTAGCATTTTTGCAACCATACATTCAATTTCACTCTTTTGGGCATAGGGATATCTATAAGGCCTGATGTTTGGAGTAACACTTCCTGGAATCAAATGAATAGCATGATCATAATCACGAATAGGTGGGAGGTCTTTGGGAGTCTCAAATACCTTGGAATGATTGTCCAAGACTTTTTGGAGATTTGGAGAAATAGATGATTTCAATGTGGGAACCTCTAGCAAACATAATTGTGCAATTATGCCACATTTTTATTTCTTTATAAGATTTGTCATGCCATTAGAGCTTATTATATTTCCTAGTTTCCCTGCAATACCCCTTAATTCAACTTCCTTTCCTTCTAGAAAGAATTCAAAAAAAGTTCTTGAAAATTAAGAGTTATCGTAGCCAAAGATTTTAGTCATTGGACTCCTAGTACAACATCAACACCACCCATTAGAATGGAAAGCATTGGACTATTCAACACACATTCTCCCATGGATAGCTTCATATTATGGCACTTTCCAGAGCAATTTATGGTTCCTCCATTTTCAACCATCACTTGACACTATAGTGTTGGATATAGTAATCAATTCAATTCCTTCACTATCTTACAATGAATAAAATTATGGGTACTACTCAAATCAATCAACATTGTTACCTTTTTCTTGTTGATATGTCCTTCTATCTTGATAGTTTGAGGAGTGGTAATTCTAGGCAGTGCATTACAAGATATGGTCGGATTCATTTTTTCTTTCTCTGGGGTTTGTTCCTGGTGCGTAACCTATTCTTTTGATGTTTCTTGTTCCTTTTCTTCTTCCTCTTCACAATTTATTTAAAATAATTTCTTATCAACACACTTATGACCTTTAGTGTATTTGTTATCACAATTGTAACAAATCCCTTTTTCTCTTTTTTCTTCCAATTATTTTGGTGTCAACCTTGTAGGTTGTGGAAGGCTAGGGGCAACAACATTTCCATCTTTATAGTTGTGGTTGGTAGTCTTCCTTGTTGCCATAATTTTGCTTTCAATTTTTCTTGCCAACCTAAATGCCTTCTCCAATGAATCAAGTTCCCAAAGGCAAACCTCATGCTGGATGTTATCCTTTAAAATCCATATGAACACATCAATCCTATGCTCCTCTTGAATATATTTTACCCTTATATTCAATTTTTGGAAGTCCTCAATGTGATCCACCATTGAACCCTTTTGTTTGAGATTTATCAATTGGCTAAAAAAAGAGTTTTTTTTTTTTTGTATCCTCATAATGGGCTATCATTTCTTCTGTAAAAATTGACCAAGTTACAATTTTTTTATGAGAGAAAAGCCATCAATACCATACAAATTGAGTTGGGTTCCAAATATAAAGTCGCAAAGCGTATCTTTTGTGTGTTTTGCACATTATGGAGATCAAAATATTACTCCATCTGTAGTATCCATGTTATGGGATCCTTGCCATAAAACTTCCTCATATCAATATTTGGAACATGGTGGGTCTTCAATCCAACGTTAGAGTCTATGAAATCATGACTAACAATTATTTTGTTCTCATCATGAGTTTCCTCTACTACCTTTTCGCCATCAGGAAGCATTTGTTGTAGCAACTTTGCCAAACCTCCTTTCAAACCTTCCATGTCTTTCTTCAAATATTCAATGTTTACTTGTAAACCATCCATCTTAGCTTCCATGCCATTCATCCTAGCTTCCACGCATTTCTTTAAACCATCCATCTTATCTTCTGTTAATTTTTGTGAGATTGAAATTTGTTGCACTTGGTCTCGTAAATTTGATATATCATGTTGCATTTCTTCCTCTTCTTCATGAGTCATGCTAGAGATTTTAGGTTTCTTACCAGGTGTTTCCATTTTATTTCTTTGGGGCATCAATTAATGATAAATATCATTATTGTGCCCTTTTAATCACTTCAAACAAATTCTTCAAACCAAACTTATGCAATTATTTTAAAAATACTACACACCTTTTTACTCTTTGTAGGAGCTCAATATTGAAGTTGTTTTATATCTATAATTTCGGATCTCCAAGGTCTGAAAGTTCATCCTACCATATCCATATGTTTCCTATTTCCAACCCCACAAGTCTGATCCCGATTGGATTCTCCAAGAAAGAGTTTTTTCAAATCTCCTACGATGACCTGATTATAGACTAGTTTAGTAGACCGCACTTGTACGAAGTTCCATGTGTCATTGTTTCAACATTCGGAGCTGAAAACGACACATGGAAATCGACAATCCATCCTCTTGCTACAACTATTTATGAAATTTCAATCTAATGCTCAAAGTAAAAGTTATAACGATTTTTCCAAGGTGACCTGTTTAAGATCGAATTCAGGATCCTGCAAATACCCTAATTTCCTCAATTCATATCTCAGAAAATATAGCAAGACAAGATCTGAAATTTGGTCTCGAGCATCATCACAATTTCGACTCAAATGGGTTTTAATTTTAGCTTATGAAGCTTCATAGAAAAAAAATATAGTGAAAATTTCACGATGATCTGTTTGAAGCAGCGAAACCCTAGAATCCAAAGCTCTGATACCAATTGTTATGCAACCAGCTCACAAAATAGAAGACTGAGATAGATCAACAACTTCAAAAGTACACTCTTCAAGGGGGAAACCTCCTTTACATTACACAAATGAACAATTCTTGGATGATACAAATGACAAGACCTCCTTTCTATATATAGGAGTCTAACAGGTCACAATATAATCATAGCCGACATAACAATAATAATGGAAGGGCACAAAATAACAATAGTGGGCTTCTATGGGGCACAATAATACCAATATGGGGACAACATGGGCACAAAAATAACAATAAGGGGCTATAATGACAATAATACTAAGGGAATACACTAGTATTATAGTGACCTAACATCATCTATGTGAATCACTTCTTGAGTGAGGTGCTTATGGATGTATGAGTCTTTGACTCTAGGAACCTGTCTTGCATTGTGGTGTAAGCATTATTGAATGAGGTGCTTAATGAAGTGCGGATATTCAACTAAATGGGAGAGTTGCAGTGGTTATAAAGTATGATACCACCTTGACATGAAAACGGGTGTTGGTGTCAAATGCCAGGGGGGCGATGAAATCAATGGGCAATGTTGATTCCCATTGTGCCACCCAAGGATGTTCCTTAAAGGGGGAATGCATCCAAGGTACGACCTTAATCCTGGAATATGAGTGGTGAATTCAACAAGAAAGAAGAATCAACAGTCCAAGAAGTGTTGATATGTGGAATCAAGAAATTTAGTGAAGTAGATTGTAACAAGGTAGGTTAACAAGGCATGATAATGAAAGTTGGCTATACTTAATGGATATGGACAAATGGCCCAATGTCGGAACTGTAATGCAAGTGGTGGCAGTCAAAAAAAAAAATCTGATGGGGGTATCCCTAAAGTCAGTAGGACATCCAGGGTACGTGTAAGTATGCTAAGACGGATGTGATGGGGATAAGTGAATAATGTGTGAGCTCCGACCATGGGTGACTAGAAATTGTCGTCGGGTATAAGGCACAAAAATATGGGTGGGAGTATTTTTCTTTAAAAAAAAAGTTGTACACCTTCCAAACGAATTTAAAGGTGGTTTGTATGTACAAACACAGAGATGGATGCCCCGAAAAATATGTTTTCATGCATAATGATGTAGGGACAATGTTTGTTTGTTGAAGGTGGGGGCCCCATTGGCTAGTATCAGTGTCAGGTTTGTGGGGTGGATGAAGTGACACAAATGGGCTATGTAAGTGGGGGGATGGTAGGCCAAGTGTGGAATGCGTTAGTGTGTTCTACTTTATTCTTCGTAAAGTACTAGTGGTGGCCTGAAAATGGGGTGTATGGGCGATGAATGTAGCAGAATGAGGTTGATCTTCAAGGCATGTAAGTGAAGTGGTTCATGGGCCTGAGTAGGTGGTCATGGATCTTGACAGTAAATAGGGGTTTATAAACATGAAGTGAGCCAAGAGTGGGAGGGCTCTATCAACTGGCATGGATTTTTATCATATGTAAGGTGAGGTGGATAAACATGGTCGAGATGTTGGACCCTGTGGTGCATTTTGGAGAAATGATGTCAGGATATGCAATGCTTAAGAGGAATCCTATCATGCTAAGTGGTGAATGATACCTGCTCTATTATCTGTCTGTCGGGGTGTTGGTCGAAGCAGGTTGTTCGTGATGTACCTACAATATCCACAACCAATAACCCAAGTGAAAGCATATTTTTAAAACATATAAATAATATGTGATTGAATGAATGATATGAATTAAAAAACAAGAGAAGGTGCACCTGAAATGATTTTATGGGCATGCAGCGAGTCAAAAAATGAGTTTTGGAAATCACTGGAACAGATATTTCCATGATGGAGATGGTGTGATATTGATCCTTATGTCTCTCCCGGTTTTGAAAATTGAGGTCTTGAGCTTCTGTAATGGGCTCCAAAAAATGGAAAAGAGGGGGATATATAGGGTTGAAGGGGCCAAATATGATTTCATTTTCACTTTCGATCCTGAGAGGTCATAGTTAGTTCCAGGAACATTTCTTGTCGTTGTGGTCAGCCAGAGTACTAGGGACAGGCACAGGGAGAGACAGGTAGGAGCTTGTACCTCAGCCTTTGTGTTTTTGGTAGTTGTAGGGTAGACAGGCCCTACAGGGGTCCCATGTATGGCCTTTTTAAGGTGTGAATTTAGGGTCACATGGGCGACTCATGTGGAGTCATGTAGTCGCCGCGTGAACCTCTGAGGTTTGCACAATGATGTCACGTAAAAGTGGCCCTCAAACGCACAGCCTGTGTGTCTAAGTCACGATAAGTCACGATGATATCTGTGGGGGGTCGCAGCGGCTTGGTCACTAGACCACGTGGGTCCATGTGTCTATGTTTAACATAGATGCATGAACCATGTATCTATTTTAAACATAGACGCGCACATTTGTGAGGGACATAAATTACTGATTGTCATAAAAAAGGAGTTTTTTCTCTTTTTAATAGCTTAGGGAGCCAAAAATTGATGTTTGATATTCTTGATGGAAGGATGATGTGGAGAGAGTGTGACTAGGTGACCCTACGTATGGCAGTCATGAGGTACCCAGCATCCAATGAGACTTTGGCTCAGTGGGGGTTGTTAAAGTTTCTTAAGAACCCCATACTGAGATCACAAGATAGATTCCTGTGTTTTTTTATCCGTTGATGGGATGAGGACCAGCAGGCTATGGTGATTTGTAGGGCTAATCTACGGATATCAATCCAGATTGATGTATATTTTGTGATATGTTTGTTGTGTTGTGGGGAGGCTTTGCCATATACACTGCCATCTATTCATGTGGATATCCATCGATGGGCAGAGACTGAGGCTCGCCATGAGCCCAACCCTTATGAGGAGGGTTATATCAAGGTTGCTTCCATCTTGCATCTTGTTGAGAAAGTTTCTCTATCGATGATTGTTAGGTTGGTGGGGTCAGTGTCCCCCCATAGAGTATTGGGGCCTAAAATAACATTCCTACACCATTTGTAGGCAAGCCAGTTCTCTAATTGAGATTGGTTCATTTATAAGGAAATGACATCCCAGTTGACACAAGTGAGGCATGTTAATCTTCATAAGTTTTACTACACAAGTATTTTATGTAGCACTATGTATGAGAGGGTCGTGATACTTTGACCTATTATAGTAGTGTCGAGAAGGCCTGTCAGGGACCCTCGTATGTGATAGTGGGCACTTGTGATGCCACGAGCTAGTGGTGCTACTCCGAGGCATTATTGGAACGCCATCATGGAAGGATGGATTAAATCCAACTCTCAAATCATTTTGGAGCTCCCCTACCATGGCGTGGACTTTCGAGGAGATCCAGACATGGGGTTTCCTCCTGGTGATGCCTGGGGACAAGCAGGTATGAGAGTTTTGTTTTCTACATTTGTGTATTTTTTACAAGTATAGGTATGTTTGTTTTATATATATATGATGATGCTAATACCATGTTTGTTTATTTTCAGATGTAGGGCCTCAAGGGTGACCACTAGCCTACTTGGTAGGCAATGATCTGAGACACATGGGTGTCACAGGGGTGGCACCCATGCCCAGAGATCAAGAGGTGTGAGGTCGCCTGTTGGGCTTGAGTAGTAGGTGCAGCGACATCGATTAGAGATTGGTGGACCCTCTAGTGAAGGTAGCAGTGCAATGGCAACCAGGAACATAGAGTGGTGGCATGAGCCTACCGAGGCAGCAGTGGCATGGTTGGTAGCTATAGAGGTCAAGCTACGGAGTTATCGATATACCTAGGAAAAGTTGAGGCCCTGACTAGAGGGTTTCCAACCGAGGGTTGGGTGGAGCTAGGAAAGGTCATCATGGAGATAGAAATGTCACTTGAGAGGGTTCATCACCCAGCTTTGTGCTGCATAGCTATGGTGGTGGCCACGACTAGTCCTATTTTGGCTCCGATGTGAAGATTGGCCCACAGGAGTGGGAGGGAGGGCCTCAGTTCTATATTTTGGATGATATTATGTATTTACTAGGAAAGCACCCATTATGAGGATGCTCCCCTATGTTTTTGTTGACTTATTTATCCTAGTCATGAGCCAGTGAATTGTACAGCTATTTTTTTTACTTATATACTTTTGATATGCATATACGAGATGATATATTTTGGCGGCTCTTATGATGTTTCTTATGCGTCTATACTTTTGATGTGTTTCTGCATTTGTTTGAGATGGATGTTATGCTCATGGTTTATGTATCTTGATGGTTATATATATGTGATGTATGCCAATCTAGGATTTGATTAGCTATACGGTCAACTGTATGATTTTTATCCCTTGATATATGTATAAATGTGATATGATCAAAATGTCGAGCTAACTTTTGTGCATGAAGATACTTCCGAAAAAGGCGTGAATCAAAAACATGAAAGTTCTTGTTCAAATGTGATATAACCAATTGGGAATCAAGGAATACATGCAAGTGACAGATACCTAAGTGGTAGGCATCGACCAAGAGACCTATGACGGTGTTATATTTAGTTTGGTTGTTGGTGGTTGACCCGATACAAAGTCCATTAGAGAGACGAGGCATTCGGACAGGAGAGTATATGGCTCAAGCTAGAGCAGCAAGGTTTTGCGACCATCGAGAGGCACCATCAGCAAATTTGTGATGATAGGTTGGTGAGTGATCCATTTGTGAAAAATGATGAGAGAGTGATTTTATAGTGGGTACACGATGAGGTGATCATCATACAAAAAATAATTCATGGTGCATACATGTACATTCTAGGGTTTTACTCAAACATTTTATGGGTGAAAATGTTTTAGGTAGAGACCATTGATGGGATTTTCTAGGCAAGTCCATTCAAGCTCTCACAATATTTATGCCCCCTTGAGGAGGCAATGTTTGAAAAATTATGGACCCTTCCATGGGTTTTGAAATTCCCGGGTCCTACCGCTTCTTGGGAAACAGCGGAGCGGAGAACTAACTCCCCCTCGATAAATGTCTAAGGGGTGATGTTGTAATTGAATGAGGCTTTGACCCTCTTTTTGTGTGCTTCATTATTCTAGAGCGATTCTCATCGAATATCATCGACAAGATACAATTGTACCAACCTTTGTTCCAAATGTTTGGTGTCACTAAGAATCTTGATGGCAGAGTGTAAGGTAGGGATCTCACACTCAATGGGAAGTACAAATTCAACCCCATATACTAGTTGGAAGGGTGTGAACCCTGTAAACGACTTCATTTTTGTGTGGTGTGCCCATAAGGCTAAGAACACCATATAGTGCCAATTTTTTTTTATTTTTCATGAAGCACTCCAACATGGTTTTGACAACCTTTTTCACAGCTTCTACCTGACCGTTAGACTGAGGGTAGTGTGGTGAAGAAAACTCATGAGAGAAACCAAGGTGTTGGGATAGCTCTTGAAAGATTTCATTCTCAAAATTTTTACCATGGTCCGAAATCAACTCCTTGGGAATATCAAACCATGTTATGACTTGGTTAAAGAAAAACCATGTCATGGTTTCTACAATGTTATTATATGTGGGCATTGCTTCTGCCCATTTGGTGAAGTACTCACTGACAACCACAATGTACTTGTGGTTTCCATGTGATGGGTGGGTTACCAGACATGAAGTCGACGCCTCACTTGTAGAAGGGGTTGGTCACAATGACTGGATGTAGGGGAGCAAGTGGGGCTCACGCCTTATGAGTTTATTGTTGGCATCACTCACATCTTTTTCCTAGATGTAGGGGAGTGGGTGGTGCTCATGCCTTATGAGTGTACCATTGGCATCACTTCCATATTTTGACTACCTATATGCAATAGTGGAAGAGGATGGGCTAGAAATAACAAGCACAAAGAATTTTTTGGGCGATGTGCATCCCCAAGAGGTGATTGCTACAAACCTCGTAGTGGAAATCATTTAAGGATTGCTCAACTTGTTGGTGGTTGAGGCATCGACATAGGATGGTGTTGATTCCTCATCAATAGAGAACATCCCCCAAAAGTACATAACAAGGGGCCTGGTAGCGTATGTGCTTCCGATTGTCATGGGTAAGCTAGGGTTTGATCTTTTGAGTTAGTAAAAAGAGGAGGATGTCACCGTACGTGGGGTCATCCGTTGATACTAGAAATAGATGTTCATCGGGAAAAGCATGATTAATGGGAGAACCTTGGGTCTCTGTTGGGAGATCTATGATGAACTTTGTGAGGATGATCGCCTTTTTGCTCTTAGGAGAATTAAGCGTAGATCAAATTCTTGTAAAATAACAATCCATAGAGCATATTTGTGGTTCATCATACAGCAAGTGAGAAGATACCTCATGGGTTTAATCACTGCTATTACGATAGTGTTATGAAGGATGATATAATTTTGAGGCTTTTGTACAAAATGTATGAGAGCTAAGGAAAATTTTTCTTCTGGTTCATACTTCAATGCAGGCCTAGATAAGTTCTTGCTAACATAATAAATTACGTGCTCCTTGTTATCTATTCCGTCTTGGATTAACACCCTAGTGATGGCTACATCTTATGCTGATAGGTCTAGGGTATATTCTTTGTTGTGGTCGGGTGGTCTAATCAAACGAGATTGAGATAATGCATCTTTTAAAGCTTCAAATGATGTTTGAAAATGATCATCCCAATGGAAGGGAATATCTTGATGAAGGAGGAGCAGGAAACCTTGTGCACAAGTAGCATAATTAGGGACAAAGCATCGTAAGAAATCAACCTTATCCTACAAGCTTTATAATTGTTTTGATTTTTTTGGAGGTGGTACCTCCTTAATGGCTTGGACTTTGAGAGGTTCGACTTTGATAACTTGCTCAAAAACTATGAAACTCAATAGTCTTTTGGAATTGACACATAATACACACTTGAGAGGGTTCAAGTGTAGTTTATATTGTCAACATCTCTAAAATACCACGTGGAGATCCTCCTAATGGTTAGAAAGCTTCTTGGATTGTATTGTAAGGTCAGCCAGATATGTGAGGATAAAATGAGATAAATCATGGAAGATGTAGTTCATGGCCCGCTGGAGGGTGGCGCCAACATTTTTAAGACTGAAAGGCATAAATTGGTATGAAAGTACCCCAAAGGGTTGTAAATGTTGTTCTGTACTAATCTGCATCAAGAATTTGGATTTGGTTATACCCATAAAACCCATCCATGAAGGATATGGCCTCGTGATTGGCACAAGAATCAATGACTTGGTCGATGAACGACATTCAATAATTGTCTTTGGGACAAGCTTTGTTCAGATCTCTGAAATCAGTACAAACAAAGATGGTGCCCTATTTTTCATAACAGGTACAGGGTTAGAAACCCAAGATGTGTAAGTGATAGGATAGATGAACCCAGCTTTGTGGAGTTTATCGATTTCCTATTTGATTGCTTCGACCTTAGAAGGATGTAACTGTCATTATTTCTATCTGATAGGATGCGCATCAAGCCACATGTCAATGCAATGTTCCACAATGATGGGAATGATTCCTGGAATCTGAAAGTAATCCCATGCAAAAATACCCTTGTATTCTTGGAACAAGGATGTGTATGTGGTTATTTCTTATGGAGATCATGATGCGCCTAGGGTAATCTCTTCAAATTTTCTAGGCTTGTTTGAAATATTTACCTTGATGGTAGGTGAAATATTTGACATGTCCATTCCTCAAATGCATCGGGTGTTGGGATGGGATTTTTGAACCAATCGACCTTTCCTAGTGGGAGGAAAAGACTCAATGGCATAGATATCGTGGGTTGGTATGCTAGTGGGTACAAACGTTTTTTTCAAGTATAAAAATGAATGATGTTGCATGGTGTCCCAAGGGCACTTCGGTTTTGTCATGGCTTCTAGAATATCTTCATATGGGTGAAAATGATTATCTAGTGTTGACTTGGGTTACGCTAGGTCTTGAGGTTGGGATTTAGACATGGTTTTGTTCATCAATAACCAAGCATATGATTTGTTGGTTGATGTCATAGAACCAGGCGAGGTTGAAAAAATTCAGATGGGATGGTTCCACACCGTTGGTGGTGTTACCATTGGTGAGGTGGATTTTTCGGTCTTGACGCCAAAAAACGATGAGAAAACAACACGAATCACAATTCCTACAGATAAGGAAATGAATCGTATATAGTGTTGTGTGTTGTCAACATTAGTTGGTGGTATTATTTCAGTTATGGTGGGTTGATTCTGCATGGGAGGAATTTCTTGCATTCTTGTTAGTGTATAAGGGGTAAAAGTAGATTCCTCAATAGGATTTTGACATTGAATCCTAAGTTGTTGAAATGTTTGCAACATATGACATGTCTCGGTGCTATGAGAGGTAATAGTATAGATATTGCACATCGGACTAGAACTAACCGAATAGATAATGGGGTGGTGGTACTTCTCATAGTATGAGACATTGATGCCTAGTTGATGTCATGCAATGGAACATCCTGGGGTGGTGATCATATTTGGATCTTAGTATCGATGGTGTGACTTCTCGGTGTGGGTTTGCCTCAGTGCTACATGAAAACATGGAAGGTACTAACAATTCCTCATATGATGTGATTGAGAGTAGATGCGACAGTAACAATGTGTGGTTTTCTCTTGATTGGAGGGATGGATTTGTGGAATTTGGACCACTAAGCGAAAGATGTCATTAAACTTAATCAATTCGTAGAATTGATTTACAAAATGGTTGGGTTTATCACATAGGGAAAATGTGAGGGGTGATTTTTTTTGTCATCTGGCCTTAGATCATTTTTTGCCTCATCTAGATTGATGATGGTGAGGGAATATGTAATGATGAGCGCCTTGTTGAACTGCTAAGGTTTGTTTCTCCTCAAACACACATAAGACGTCCAAGGGTCTACCTTCCCCTGGTGGGGGAATGGGCTTCGTGGAATCAGTATCAAATTCTAGTAAATAAGAGTTTTCGGCCATGAATTGATGCATGAAACTCAATGATTTGCAGAATCTGGGAAGGTGGGGGAACCTTCGTATATGATGGTTTACGGCAAATATTTTTCATGTATGGTGCCTGTGCATAGATCTTCTTCTTTGAGAAATCTGGAGGACTTGATAGATTGGTTAATTCCTGCAATTCGGGGAATTGGTTAGCCAAATGGTCTAGTTCATCTCATAAAGCACATGGTAATGCAAGAGGGGGAATTGGTTGTTCAGGTTTCCCCCTTGTCCTATGGCCAAGCATTTGAGAGGGGTAAGAGCATGAAGTTGGTTCCTCTCAAATGTAGAATATGGTTTTGCATCCATTGTCAACTTGGGGTCTAGCCGATGCTAATGGTTCATTAATACTATCTTGAATGAGTGCGCTTAGCGTCTCTCGATAATGATGGATTCCAGGGCAATGATGAGTGTCGTACCCATATTCTGGGCATATAGTGCATGCATGATTAGTGTGCAATAATTTATTACACAATGGCATAGCCTTTGCTCCATTTTCTGAAGTTGGGGTTACTATTTTTTTTGAAGCATGCATAAGGGCTTTCAACTCATCTAACTTAGGGTATATGTTAGTAGGGTGCCCAACTACTTCACAGAAAGCACAAGGTTGTAGAGCCCTAGAGGAGTTTGAGGTCTCCCCCTTTTTTCCTTTTTGTTTGGCCTTCCTGCTATATCCAACTGGTGTTGATGCAGGAGGTTCTCAAGTTGGGGTGGCTTCCTGAGGTGGAGGTACAGGGAGAATAACTATCGAGGTATCTCCTGGATCTGTCAACATGGTCATTGGGACCATATACCATACCAGTATCGCAAGACCCATATTTGGAAATGTGAGCATTGACATGGCTTGATGTGAGACAAAACCAAGTGGAGGGTATAAAAAGGGTGTTTGAGTGATTTTGTAAGGTAGGAATGTGGAATCAGCAATTGCAGACCTCATGATGTCTGGAATTGGTTCTTGAGCTTGGGGGTGTTTGATGAGCTCATCAAGCACACCGGTGCTCTTTTTGTTGGGTGTGGAGCCTAATTATCCTCTTTATTTGTAGATATCACCGCATTGGACCCCAATTTCTAATGGGGTGGCAACACCACCCATTTAATGACCATCACCCCTTGGTGAGCATTCAGGGGCAGTTTCCCTGAAGCTAAAAATAGATGTAAATTTGCCTTGTAAAATATTGAAATTTCATAGTCAATCTAGGTTGTTCATTAGGCGGGTGATCTGATGGTAGAAGTTGTATTTAACTTAGGGTTTTCTAACCTAGAAGGCAACCCCTCACTTTATATGAGGGAATTGTATTGTGGTTGTGTATGTGTGTGTATTCTAAGTGAGAAAGAGAGGAGATTGTGTGAGAGTGGAGAGGAAATTACATTGGATCTATTGTAGGTTGTATCTCTTCATTTTGTTGGATAATATAAAAGGAAGAACTAGATGTTTCTCTGTGGATGTAGCCCAAATTGGGTGAACCAAGTATATATGTGTCTCTCTTGTTATATGTTATTTTTGTGTTTGTGTTTCTACAATATTATGTGTTCCATTGCTCTGTAATATATAATTTTCTAACACCTGTGGATGGGAAAATTTCCTCTATCACCGGAGGGTCTCCTGGGAAAGTCCCTAGGAGTGTTGATGGCTTAAATTGGTCAGGGTTGAGTTCATTATAAGTGATGATCCATTCGTGAGAATATGAGACTAAAGGTAGCACACCATCGAGTGCAGGTAATGTCTTCTTCTCATAATATGTGAGCTAATCTATTGTAACAATTTTTCAGTCTTGGGGGAACATCATTACCTTAAACACAAATGAGGCAACTACTAACATCTCGTATATATAACTTCAGCCCAGCAAGATATTGTAATCCAATTGGGTGTCTAGTACTTTGATATCTATTAGCACGGTTTTGTCAACCAACTATAGTGGCACTATAGGGTATAGACATACAAGGGCTGAAGGGTGCTCGTCGTATGCTCTAAGCATGATGTCATAAGGCTTGAGTTTGGGGGATCCCACTTTCTCCCAAACATATTTGGAAATTATACATGTGGATGCCCCTTTGTCGATAATGCAATGATGGATGGTGATGTTTTGGACTGAGACTGGAATTTGGAAAGCAACGGCTAATGGTAGTCGTGGGGTAGCTTTATCCAAGTTGAAGACCATTAGGCCAGAATCAGTTGGATCAATTTCACCTAGAGCAGAAAGTAAGGCTTTCCTTTGGGTTGGGCATGTTTACAGGACCTCTAATGTTGACATAGTTGATGGCGATTGAGTTCAATTATTGACTATTGTTTGCTTGAGGGGGGCCTGACCGAGGTTCAGTGTTAATTAGCAAAACAAATCTCTACACTGCATGCCCTTTCGACATCAGCCTACGAAGCATGGACCGAAGTCTTACCCGAAGCAGTATGGGGGGATGCTAGAACCAATTTTTCGCACCCTTGAGATGGTTGAGATGTCATTAGATATTTTCTATCCCTGCCTTTAAGCAGGTGATCTCGCTTTAGGGCTTGTAAGACAAACCCTTTATTTTGGCCTTCAATACCTTCATGAATGTATATGATCAACCTTAATGCAGCCCTAACCTGGGGCTCAGGTACTTTCGCGCTGCTATGGCAGCATGTCGTGCAAATTCCTTAATTATCCTAAGTGTTTTTCTTATCTTGTCAAATACTTAAAGTTATCACTGCATAAGCAGATATTCGTGATAGCGTTCAATTATTCAATTTAATTCCATTAATTCGCGCACCATATAAGCATAATAAAGGAACTTCATATACAAAAATATCCAAACCCATCAACGGAAAAATACACAGAAATTGCATAATAACTCCTTTTATTAATATATTTCAAGTATTACAGACTCTGTTCACCCTGCACACACAGCTGCAGGGGTCCACGCACTTAGCTGCGGACATCTAGCCTAGGCCTCTGTGCACTTAGCTCTAGAGCCTCTACCTATGCTACAACCCAAGATTTAGACTTCTTGCTCTAAGCTATGACTCCCTTCCTCGTGTTATACTTCTAACTACTTGGAGCTTAGCTCTTTTATACAATCCCATGGTCCACAGACCATGGGTAAATCTCTTACAGCTGACTTTACTTTACAAAACTAAGCGTAGACTACCCTTTGTGACACATAATACCTTCATGCTCCATGACCACAAAATGCGGAGTCTTTACAATAATATTACAAAAACTTGACTTAAACTTGGGCTTTTAGCCCCAAAACTACCCTTGGTGGATCCTGCTCCCAACAGGCCCCCAACACAAACATCGTGCCTCACCCTTGAGTCACTCGGCAGGCGTGGAGATCTTTGTGTGAAGCTCATCCATCTCGACCCTAATGACCACAACTTCGACTGTGCATTGAGCTGCTGCCTACTTCACATCTTTGACCAAAAATCATCGTTGGATTTTCACCTATATACGGAAAGTGTTTGATGCGGTGAATCAGCATATCGGTGATGGGCATCAGCTCCTCTAGCCATAGACACTCATCATGCACCAAGCATAGCAGTTGCTTGATGACTAAGACCGTCACGAGGTGTGGTTATAATGCAAAACCCAGAGAAGGTTGAGTAATCCTGCCTTCTCTACTCCTTTGAGCAACTTCTGCGGCTCTAGTGTAGTCATCCCTGTAGTTGTGTCTATGATGCGATGTTTCAACTGTTTGGTTGCCAAGTGTGGGAACTTCTCATGGTCCACCAAGTCCCAGTCTTCGAGCTTCAAAACCGGCACCCATGCCAAACACGGACCATCAAAAGTGATTTCATCCGGTAATAATGGCGTTTGCATGGGAGTCTTACTTTCATTAATGTCCTTTGGGACCTTAGACATGGGCTTGTGTGGAGGGACATACTTTGGAAACCGTGTAATAGGGTCCGCACCCTAGGCTTCAACCTCTTCTATTTCCATTCCCACATCCTCATCATCCATGGGGATGTCTTTCATATCCTCCTCTTTTGCCTCTAGGTTTATAGCCTTGCCTTTCTCTTGGGTAGTGGGCTTAGTTAGGTTTCATCCCGGTGATGTGCACACTAAGATGGAAGGCTGCTTGCCCTTCTTTTCCTTCATGGTCTCCTTGGTTGGGGTTGGCTTCGGTCTCAGCGTTCTCAGGGATTTAGGGACCTCCGCCAGTAATTCGGCTACTTTTGGGGTAGCTTCTTTGGCCTGTTTCTCCATCTCTTATGTCAGCTCTTCTACCACTTAATGAGTATTGATAAGTTCTAGGGTTGATGACATAACACTCTCTATCAATACTCGTGATGTCTCAGGCAAGTCCGCAAATGCAGGAGTCTGTTTAAGGGCTTCAAAAAACTTTGGGTCCATAGGCTTCTGAGAGCTTAACAGTGGAATACTAAAAATGCCAAGTGTTTCTTTCTGGACAGCCACTTGTAATTTATAGGGAAATTTGAATTCAAATCTGACCATTCCCCCAGAAATTAGTTCATTAATGTCAGATTGGTAGTAGATTTTCAAGGATCTAAGCCATAAATTTCATCTTAAATGTGACCGCCTACTCCATTTGGCCTCACTTATGTCGTCGTTTCATGAATAGTGACCTTAACAGTCACTTTCCAACTGACCTGCACAATTTCTATCTGGGTAGTGTAGCTCCCTCTGCATTGTCGCGAACCCAGTGACACATCCTTGCTTCGCACCATCTTCCAATCGTGCAACTCCCCAACTTGGGCAGTGTAGTTTATAGTCCCACACCTCCTTTTAGTTGCCTGGAGCACTAAGACTGTGCTACTTTCATTTAGTCACATGGTCAGAACACCAGTGTATGGCTTCAAGCAACTTCCATTCACCTTTCCTTGGAAGGGTTCTCCATTTAACTTGACCAATTGTACCGCTCCTCCGTTGGTAATCTACTTAATAACATAAGGCACTAACCAGTGCATCCTGAATTTTCCGGGGAATTTATCAAAGTTACTATCATACAACAAAACCATATCATTTACCTTAAATGTGTGCAGCTTGTTGTGTCGATCAAGCCATGGCTTTTCACGTTGCTTTTAGACCTATCGATGAAACCCAGCAAAAAAAAATCTTCTTTGAGCTCATCCAGTTGCGCGAGCCTCTATTCCAATTCTCCACAATCCATCGTAACTATGAGCGCTGCTATGCGTAGACTAGGCATGACGTATTCCATAGGCATTACAGCTTCCACACCATAGACAAGCCTAAAAGGGGTTTGTCCCACCAGCTTCTTGCATGCTGTTCGATAAGCCCACAATACTGCAAGTATGCGTAGGTCTAATCACTTCGCTGAGCATTGCAAACCTTGGTTAGCATGTTTTCAGGCACTTTTTTGAACACCTCCATAGTCCTGTTAGCCTATGGGTGATAAGGTGTGCACGTTTGGTGATATACCTGAAATTCCTTTGTTAGTGAGTTGATCGTCTCATTCAGGAAGTGCATACGACAATCACTCATCAAGATCCTTGGACATCTGAATCACATTAGTACTTTCTCAAATAGGAACTTCATGACCGTCGTTCCTATGCAATCCTTCATCGACTCCGCTTCTTCCCAACGAGTTAAATACTCCGTCCCAGTGATAATGTATCTTGCTCCTATCTTCGCTGGTGGCTGAATGGGTCCTACAAAATTTATTGCCCACTTCTTGAAGGGTTGCAACGTCATTTGTGGATTCAAAGGTATTTCATCCCTCCACGATGGCCTACCTATTCGTTGACATACATCACACGTCTTACAATATGTTTTTGAATCATGATGAAGGGTTGGCCACCACAACCCTGCACTTAGAATCTTATGCGTGGTTGCTCTCCCTGCATAATGTCCTCCCACGGCACCCCCAATAGCATCCACGAGGATTCTGCTTCATTCGAAATTAGGTACATGCCGTCGCAATACCTCATCAGTCCCCATCTTGTATAGATGCCCAACAATGACAGAGAAATTTGTCGTGCACACCACTAATTCCTTCTTTTGCTAGACAAAGTATCCTTCTGGTGTAGTTCCTATTGTTAGGAAGTATATTATATCTCAAAATGACCATCCGCGACATGCACTACAAATAGTTGTGCGTCAGGCAATCCTTCTTCCAAGTTAGTAGGTTCCTCCCCTGTTTCAATGTGCAACAGATGGTCTGGTCTCGTGTTCAATCGCAAAGGCATCACAACAACTTCAAAATCGTACTCTTGGAACAATAAGAGCCATCTACAGATTCCCCCCCCCCCCAACACAAGCTTATTGAATAGGTACTTCAGCACAGAGTGATCTATATACATCTTAAAATGGCCTCCTAACAAGTAGTGTCGATACTTCTAGAGTGCATACACCATAGCCAGCCCCTCGCATTCAATGGTAGAATAATTCTTCTCTGCTTTGGATAATCTGCAGCTTGCAAATGCGATAGGATGGTCCAAGCCTTCTCCACCATCATGTGTTAGTACTACCCCCGATGCTATACATGACATGTCAACATGTACATGAAACTCTTTCTTCCAGTCTGGGAAGACTAGAATCGGTGTGGTAACCATCTTTTCTTTTAATATATCCAAGCTTTTCTTACAATCTTCATTCCAGAAAAATGTGACATCCTTCTTCAACAATTTTTCCATCAGCACGGTGATCAAGGCATAGCCTTTGATAAACTTTTTGTAATATCACGTATGTCCCAGAGTATCACACAGCTATTTCACACTCCTCGACGCTTCCAAGTTCAGTATCATTGAGATCTTCATGGGTTCTACCATCAATCTTTACCTGCAAACCACATGCCCCAATAGGTTCCCAAAAGGAACGTAGAACAGACACTTCTTTAGATTGAGCACAATCTGGTATCTTTGACAGGTATCCAACATCAAGCGCAAGCTCTCTATGTGGCGCTTAACCAGCCAAAATACAGTCCAAACATCAAAATATACCTCTAGGAAATTATGAATAAATTCCTTGAATGTCACAATAACCACACGCGAAAAGATGGCAGGCACATTCTTCAATCCAAATGGCATTACAGTGTATTGAAAACAACCTCACTCAGTCGTGAAGGTTGTCTTTCTCCTATCCTCCGGTGCAATTTTGATTTGGTGGTACCCAAAGAACCCATCAGTGAAGGAATATACTTCCTGACCACCTACATTTTCAAACACTTCATCCATGAATGGAGTTGGGAAAGGATCATGCACACAAGCGTCATTTAGTTTTCTGAGATCCACGCATATCCTTATCTCATCCTTCTACTTCTTCTCTTACACCACCATTGGGCTTACCAAATTAGATTCTTCCACAGGCTCAATGATGCTTGTCGCTAGCATTTTGTCTAGCTCTAAGTGGACCTTCTCCTTGTATTTCGGATTGAGGTGGTAAGGCCTCTGCTTAACTGGCTTCACATCGGGCTTTAACGTGACCTTCATCATTCCTAGATCTTCGATTATTCCTTTCAAATCCATAAACTTGGTAGGGAAAAATTCTTGGTATTCGTGGAGCAATTTAGTGACCTTATCCACCATCGCTTCATCCCAATAGACACTAATCTTTGCGAATTTGGGTTCTACCTCCATACCAATGTTCACTTGTTTTGTTTTCACTGGTGCAGTTATATTAGGGTTCTCAATATACAGTCCTTGAACCTCGCAATGGCCTTCTTTTTCTGGAATGTTAATCTTCCACAGATCCTCATCCTCATCTTCAATAGTTACATTATAACATTTGAGTGCGTGACTCAGCTGAGTATCCCATTCAGGCTGAATTAGGTCTAAAGGATCATGCGGTATCCTAAATATGGTTGCTTTCACCTCTTGTAGCACTTCATCAATATTGTCAAACTCGTCCTCAAAACTAAACGTCATCATGAATCCTTCATGTAGAATATCCCAGTCACTTGTCCCATGGTGAAGCTCTATTTTTATATACCAATTCATTGGAATAACATCCAGGGTATGACAGAATAGATGCACCCATTCAAGTTAGGGATTTTCTCCATAAGCATGCGTCCATTTGGCCAGATGTGCACGTGGATCATTCTGCCCATGGTACTTGTCTATCAATCACATCTTAGGCTTCCCAAATTGTGTTCTCATCATTCTCTTACATTCGCGCCAATCATAAAAGCTTCCCTTGTGCATACCCCACCATCTTGCGGGCGTAATGTACAGTGCCTAGTCCGAGGCCTGGAAGCGCTACTTTTCTAGTACCTCCTTTTCAAATGCATCCAAAAAGATATATACCTCATTTAGACCATCATAAATAGATAGATTTCTTGCCTCTGACGACACATAGTGCAGCGACCGAGTCATCATGTTGCAATTGAGGGTGGTTACTTCGTGTAACCGATTCTGCCAGCATTCTACTTCTTCGTCGAAGTCCGAAGTGCAGGAACTCTCATGATCCCATGTAATCCATCCATCCATGGTGGGATTCACCCAATCTTGGTTTCACGTTGTTATCTTATAGATACATTCCAGGTCGTCATCACTCTCATAGTCATGAAATGGTTCCATATAGCGTGATCCTTCAGCAGGATCTAGGGGTATTATCACATGCAGTGATTTCTTCTTGAAGATCATCTTTTGCTTCTTCAGATTGATTACCCCATTCATATCAGTAGCCCATTCAATTCCCAGGAGCACAGGGTAGGGATTTCTATCATCCACTATCTCTATTACTTCAAAATCTATTAGTGCGCTCACCCCTCAATATACACGATTAACCCTTGCAGCCACCCCATGGGGATGATTTTATGCTGATTTGCCATCCTTAGCTAAATCAGAGACCATTGTAGCACAGTTCTCCCCATTCACTCCCAAGTTTGCTTCGACATGACATTCACATTTGACCCCAAGTCCAAAATGACCTGATCCATTTCATACTCTCCTATTTGTGTGGTCAATCTCATCTCGCCTCACGTCCTTGTTTTATGCTTGCCAATATTTCGTACTATGCGTGGTTCACCTGGCATGGTTCCAAGGCATATATTGATGAGTTCTTGTAACCCTTTCATAGCCTTAATGTCATGCAGTAACTTCATACAGGTTTCTAGGAAAATCGTGAGCATAGAGGGGTCCATCTCCAGTTCAGTCTTATCCTTGCTTCCTGAGGTGGAGGCCTCAACGAAGCTTTTCTTAGCTTCCATGAAGGCTTCACGAACGTGCTCCAAATTGAACTCAGCCTCTTCCACCAAGGCTTTGCGAACCCATCTACTGTCTTCTGGTTGTTTCCCCTTGTCATCTCTCATCTTGATTCTGTTATCACTCAGGTTTTCCTATAAGTTTTGTAAGAGGAAAGTATACCCGAGGTAACCACAAACCAACCTTTTAGATGCAGAATCTAGCCACTCTGCATCCAGAGAGGGCTCTCTCTTTATGATTTATCTTTGTTCTTATAAGGTTTTAGGCTAGTTATAGATTCAAGAGTTTGTTTTGGAAAAATGGTGGAATCCACAAACTAAGGGCAAGATTGAGAGATTTCAGTCCATTGGGCTATGGAGTCAAAGGATGGCTTTACTGGATTTCTATTCTAAGCACAAGATGGTATTACAGGGCAAGATAGCTAGATAGAGAACAATCCTTAAAATTTAAAGTGGATGGGATGATTTTGAAGGGATGGAAGGCAACTAAGAGTCTTTCACCATGTCCAAAAGAAAGAAATGAAATGACTACAAACAAAGAGC
>APFE031509626.1:29635-84712 GCA_000404065.3 Pinus taeda | reverse complement strand
GCATGATCATATTGTCCAAGTATGAGATTAATTAATATGTTTATGGAAAGTATGAAATGGATGCAAGGATTCATGAGATAGTTTATGATATTACACTACCACAGTGGTGGTTAAAGGTTATGCAATGGTTATGAAACTTACTGTCTTTGATGGCAATTTACTTGATGTACTAATGAATACTCTATCTAATGGTTAATGATGAATTGTGGAGTTGTGAATTGGATAATTACTTGTGGTAATTTGTATAAAAAAATTCTAACTCCCTACTTTTACATGCGAGGTTACTGGGGTATGTTACAATCCAAGAAGAAAAGAAGAGCAAAGAAATCTCGGAATAGGGTTTAGCACCATGCCAAATAGATCCAAAAAGAAAAGAAGAGAAAATGTAGCTTTTTTTTGTAAGAGTAAATCAACCCAGGAACAAAGCCATCAGATTCAAAGGAGGATGATAGCACTTGCAGCATTATTTTTTCTCTAGAGTAGTGATTCCGTACGATCTTAACCATGTCTCTGGGCTGTTGTGCATGTAGTAATATCTAAGGTATTCATGGTTTGCAAAACTCAGCATTGGCAAAAAATCAACGGGGTTATTAACTCAAGCAATTGGAAAAATCAGGAAAACATTGGCAAAACTTCACAAGCATAAATAAGGACCTGAAAAACTTAGTGAACACGTTTACGGTGAAGCCGGCAAATATACCAGGTTTACGCTAATTATTTAGGGTAGAACCTCTCCTTTCTACCTATTTTTTTTATCATAATTTATTTATTAAAACATTTTTTTCTGGTTTTTTGCGATGAACTCGAGAGTGGGAGGGGGTTCCCCTTCCTTCCGAATTGCACTAAATGGTAGGATTTTCCAAACTAGAGGAAAACTAGTTCCCGAGGGGAGTATCTCAGTATTCTCCCGGCTGCCAATCCTGGGAGATCAATGGCGAAGGAGCTTACAATGAACTGACAGGCTCGAGCTTGGAGCATAGAGAATCATACGCCAATGCATATCTTCGTTGGAAAATGAAGTGACGAGATCTATTGAATGAACAGATAGTTCAAGAATTTTGAATTTTCAACTGTAATGGTGTATAATCCACCTTCTTTACTTAACCTTTCAACATGAAAATTATCTCATGGAATATTAGAGGGCTAAACATCAAAGGGAAACAATGATATCTTAGTGAACGCATTAGAAAAGAAACTCTAGCGATCATTTTACTACAAGAAACCAAATTAAAGTGGGGGGATGTCTAAAATTACAGGCTCCTGTTGGAAAGGTCGTGAGACAATATCATTTGATGCAAAATGAAACTCAGTGGGTCTAGCCATCTGGTGGAATCCCAAAGAAATATTGTTCACAAACTGGTGGGAAACTGGCCGCACCCTTACAGGGAGCTTCAGTCACATAGATAAATCATACACTATTTATTTAACGAAAGTTTACAGTCCTTCAATCATAAAAAAATAATCATGTTTTCCTGCAACAAATACTTGAACATTAAACATCTACTAGGGAACTCCTTATGGGTAATAGGAGGTGATTTTAATATCATCTGTACGCTCCGGGAGAAATAGAGTGACTGGAACAAATATCAGAAGTTTTCCATGACTACATTGACAGTCTACACCTTCTTGATATTCTCACCAATAATGGCACTTATACATAAAATAATCGCAGAGGAGGTAAAAGCCAGGTTGCATGTCAATTGGATCAATTCCTAATTACTAAAGAATGGAAGTGAATATTGAGAAGATGCTCATTTTCTTCTTCATTTTCCCGAAACAATTCAAAACCGTCTATGTAAAATCATAGGTTTTGGTAGAGCCCACCTCCCCTCCAAATACCTTGGAGTACCACTTGTAATACACTACAACAGACTATCCACATTGAGAAGAACTTATAGATAAGACTGGCAGCAAAGTCAATAACTGGACCTTTAGAGCACTTAACTTCCCAAGCCAATTGGTTTTAAGAGAAGCAGTATTACAAGCCTTAACCCTATCCGCTTTCAACAATGCCAATCCCAATCATGGTATCAAATCAACTGAAATCATTATGGAAAAATTTCCTATCGAAAGGCTCAAACAACAAATGCACGTGGGCGCTTGTGGGGTGGCCGAAATCATCACTTCCTAAGTAGAAAGGTGGATTTGGTCTACGCGATGCCACTATAACTAGCACAACGTATGCCATGAAGCTCTGGTGGATTTGGGTTCATGGTGGTTATAAAACCTGGAAGGAAATATGGTCTCGCAAATTTCTACTTTTGAACACACGAGCTGAATAACTTTTCTTTGATGGGGAAATCAAAGGTTTAGGAGTTTTGAATTGCACCTTTTAGACAAGACAGTTTGTCAAACAAAGTGCATTCTGGGAGATATGCAATGACATGACGATTGCATTTTGGGAGAAATCTTGGCATTAGTAAACCATTATGTAAGACATAGATAAGCTCCAAACAATTAAGGATCTTTCTCAAGCCCAAGGATCTCATCAAGTCATGGATTTATGAAAGAGAGAGGAAATGACCAGCTTTGGTGTCAACGGAAAACACAAACTGACCGAGATCTCTCTCAGGAACAACTAGAGGACACGTATCATTGGAACAACTATAATTTGATGTTACAAAATCCACTAATTCGTATATTAGAGGAACCTGACGTTCTATAATGGGGGAGACGACCATCAGGTGCATTTACATTGAAATAAAGCTACTCCATGTTAGTGGATTCTCAATCACAAGAACAATCAAAACTATGGAACCACATATGAAAAGATATTCGCTGGCCCAAAATCACAACCTTCCTTTGGTTGATCGCTTGGGGAAGATTACTAACATGGGAACGTTTCAAAATCAAAGGTTTTGAGGGCTCTTCAATATGTCTTCTCTGCTCACAATAGGAAGATACAATGAAACACTTGTTCCTTCTCTGCTCACAATAGGAAGAGACAATGAAACACTTATTCCTTAAGTGCCCGTTTTTGTTGGTCCAAATAGTTAATTAACCAAAAATATATAAAAGAAACTTAATGAAAAACACAAGATTTTTACATGGTAAAACCTTGACAGGGTATCAAGGAAACATCCACGGGGCAAGGGATTGGATTTTATATTAAACCAACAATGATTTTCCTTATTACAACAATTCAGGCATTCATCATTTTATAGGAGGCTCTTCCGTTACATAACAGTTGTTTCGTTATAAAACCAACTTGGCAGTAAATACAATTTTACACTATTTACAATTAGTTGTCAAATTCCAACAAACTCCACCTTGACAATAATTTTCCTAATCCCTTGCCCATGCCCATTCATCATCTCTTCTGCAAGCCAAGAGAAGCTAAACATTATCGCAACTTCTCTACTGTAACTGGCTTCGTAAATATGTCTGCACAATTTTCCCATGTATGGACCTTCTTTAGAGCTACTTTTCCACCATCGATCACATGTCTCAGAAAATGATACCTTACATCAATGTGCTTGGTCTTGCTATGATAAGTTGGATTTGTAGCCAAGTGAATAGCACTCTGAGTGTCACAGAGTACATTCACTCTCTCCTGCGTCCTTCCAATCTCATCAAGTCGACCCTTTAACCAGATTGCTTCTTTACTGGCATCCGAAGCAGTTATATATTCTTCTTCAGAAGTGGACAATGTAATTGTTTCTTGAAGCTTTGACATCCAACTAATTGCTCCACCTGCAAGAGTAAAGACATAACCTATAGTAGATCTCCTTTTGTCCAAACCACCTACATAATCAGCATCTACATATCTGCAGACTGATCTTTCACTACCATTAAAGATAATGCAATGGTCACTTGTGCCTCTTAGATATCAAAGCACCCATTTCATTGCTCACCAATGTTCTTCCCCTGGATTTGCCATGAACCTGCTGACAACTCCAACTACATGTGAAATGTCAGGTCTTGTAGATACCATCGCATACGTTAAGTTGCCTACAACATTTGCATATGGTACATAAGACTTATACTGCTTTTCTTCATCATTTCTAGGACTCAAAACTGAAGAAAGCTTAAAATGGGAAGCTAATGGAACATTAACAGGTTTCACATTGTTCATACAGAGCTTTTCAAGTACTCTTTCCACATACTTTTGTTGTGATAACCAAATCTTACCATTTTTCTTGTCTCTGTGTATCTCCATGCCCAAGATATGTTTTGTTGCTCCAAGATCCTTCATATCAAACATCCTAGAGAGCTAAGCCTTTAACCTGTTGATCTCTTCCATGCTTTTGCTTGTAATAAGCATATCGTCAACATACAAAACTAAGATAATGAATATGCCACTAAAACTCTTGAAGTATACATAATGGTCATATTCACTTCTAATAAAGTTCTGGCTCACCATGAAAGAGTCAAACTTCTTGTACCATTGCCTAAGAGACTGCCTTAGGCCATACAATGATTTCCTGAGCTTGCAAACTAACCTTATGCTGCGACCTTGTACAAAACCTTCTAGTTGTTCCATATATATATCTTCATCCAAATCACCATGTAGAAAAGTTGTTTTAACATCTAACTATTCTAATTCAAGGTTAAATAATGCAGTTAGTGCCAACACAGTATGGATAAAAACAAGTTTTACAACTAGTGAAAAAATCTCATGAAAGTCAATACCTTCAACCTAAGAATACCCTTTTGCTACCAGTCTCACCTTATACCTTTTGATACTTCCATCAACTTTTCATTTCAATTTGAAGACCCATTTGCATCCAACAACACTTCTCCCTTCAGGAAGTTCTAAAAGATCCCAGGTATTGTTCTTGGCTAAGGAATCCATTTCTTTTTCCATAGTTGTTTTCCATTTTTCGCTATTTGTATCATCTACTGCTTCCTGATAACAAGAAGGTTCCCCATGTTCAATAATCAAAGCAAAAGATGAAACATAATATTCGTACCTTTTGGGAGTTTTTCTTTCCCTTGTAGACCTTCTTAGAGTGACTGGTTGTTGAACTAGTTCAAAAACTTCAAAAGTTTCCTTTGTATCTTCATCACCTTTTCCTCCAGAAGTCTCTCTTTCTTTTCGACGTTCAAAAAAACGTCTAGCCTCCAACTAAATTTGTTGATTCGGCGATACTTGTTCCTATTCAATTCTTTCAACATTTGATTTTAAAAGGGAAGATTCATCAAATGTTACATCTCTACTAATGACTATCTTCCGCGACGTAGGACCCCACAACCTGTATCCTTTCACCGCATAGTCATACCCAACAAAGACATAACATTTCAATTTTGGACCTAATTTTGAACGCTGATTTTTAAGAATAAGAGCATAGGCATCACAAACAAATATCCTTAAATGTGAATAATCACAAGATTGACCTGACCAAACTTTCTCAGGAATTTTATAATTAATTGCTACTGAAGGTGACCTGTTAACTAAATAACAAGCAGTGGATACTGCTTCTGCCCACAACTCCTTTTGCAAGTTAGCATTGTTGATCATGCTTCTGGCTCTTTCCATAAAAGTTTGATTCATATGTTCATCAACACCATTTTGTTGAGGAGTATAAACAGCGGTTCTGTGTCTAACAATTCCTTCATCCTTAAAGTACTGTTCAAATTCTAAAGAAGTAAATTCACCACCATTGTCAGTTCTTAAACATTTAATTGATTTTTCTGTTCTCTTTTCTATCATTGCTTTAAATTGTTTAAAGACATTGAATACATCAGCTTACTTTTTCAACATAAAGACCCAAAATTTATGGGAGAAATCATCAATAAACGTTAAAAAAGATAAAGCACTTCCATATGATACAATAGGAGATGGTCCCCATAAATCAGAATGGATATAGTCCAAAATTTCTTTACTATTATGACTTCTAGTTTTAAATCTCTGTTTACATTGTTTTCCATACACACAATGTTTATAGAAATCCAACTTCAAGGATTTCAAAACAGGAAGTAATTTACGTTTCATCAGTACCTGAAGACCTTTCTGGCTCATGTGACCCAATCATTGATGCCATAGGCGAGTACCTTCTTCTTCTTTCTCTGACACAATCATAGCTTCATAGACCTGAGTCCTTCCTTTGAGTATGTAAAGATTTCTGACCTTTTCTGGTTTCATAACAACTAACGTGCCTTTAGAGACTTTCAGCACTCCATTCTGACCTGTAAACTTATAACCATCTGAATCCAACACTCCCAAAGAAATCAAATTCTTCTTCAATTCAGGTACATGTCTAACGCTAGTTAATGTTCTAATTGTGTTATCATACATTTTGACACAACAAAGCCGCATCTTTCCCACAGTATGCAAATAAAATTGCATGTCACACTATGTCCCAAGATTAATCACCTGATCCATGGTGAAAACTCTTTATAACCAAGGTTTAATGTTCTTAATTAAACTCTATGCGGAAATGTTTAATTAACTATCCAAAGTCTTAAACTTTAATAGACCTCTGATTAATTCTTAATCCTTATAACTTAACCCTTCGGTAATCACCCACGCATATTAACCATACCACGGTCTTTAGACGTTGGTTAAACTCAACTTAACCCATAACACATTATTCTGCTCATTTCTATTATAACTCTCATATAATATAAATATTCCATAAACCAACTTAAACCTTACCTTTCCGCCATTCCACGGACCTTTGCACAAATACCGATGCTCCCTTTATCGCGTTCAATCCGCACCATTGATTTGTCTCCTCGATCTGACGGTTATCGCATCATCTGCTCACTTCTTCAAACTGACTTCTTAGCGCATTAAATCTCCACCATTTATTCCTCCAACCTCAATCCAATGGTGATCACGTAATCTCATGCAAATTACATGCACGATCAATATTAGATCGAGAGCACACGAGAAAAGTGGTTTTCTCTTCCTACCGTGTGCTACGTGTCAACCCCTAAGGCTAATCGCGTAGAATTCAGAAATATCGTTTACAGCTTTGAGCCCGCATGAGAAACTACTTACTTCCTATGAAGATCGTGCCACTATTCAGCTAACACGTGGCTTAATCTGATCCCTTCACTTCTTGACTTTATTTTGCACGATAATATCTCTGCCATTTATCTCACACAATCTCGTCCGTTGATCTAACTGATCCAACGGTTCATGTGCATGGTTACTTCATTTCTTTGTGCCTTTCCTTTCCTTCGTCTTTATTCGATTTCTCAGTGTTCTAGTCTATTCACCCAACTCGCCTATATTTTATTTTGTGTGGTTATCCCTTCTGAACTTGTTCAATCACTTCTGATTGCTATACTCCTCCTCTGTGCATTGTCCTCTCTCTATTCTTCTGTGTATTAGGTGTTCTCCAAAGTTTCTGGTCTTTGGTTGTTCTGCAACACAGATTCCTCCTGAACTTACTTTCGTGACTCTTAAACACTGTCACTCTTGAGCTTCAACTTTGATCCTTCAAATGGATTCAAATGATCAGATCACGATCCTTCATCCTCCACTTCTTCTCTATGTTCTGCTTAATTCCGCCTGCATACATATACTATGCAGAATTACTCTAATTCACGCACAATCTATAATTCCATCAATCAACACACATCACACACTCAGGAATCAAAGTCTCTGTGTATATATAAACAAATAATTACATAATGAGTCTCTATCTCTCTCTAGCCTAATTTTCTAATCAGTGGCCTTTTCCCTTTCCTCCTCGTATTCTTACAGTGAAACTCTCTAACTAAAAAACTAGTAACTCTCTAACTAGCTAACACTCTTCTATGCCCTTTAGGCTTACATTTATACAAAAGGTTATGTAACCCATTTCCTGGTTCAGATCCTTAATCTTCTCATCAATTCCTAAAGTCTCTCAATGATCCCTTGAGGATCTCAATAACTTAACTAAATCCTAAGGATTCTCTTTAATCTCCAAAATCATGAAACCAATTCCTAATCTAGGATTAACAATATTTCAAAATCTCTCAATCCTCACTAACCACTCATCATCACTCGTGTTCTCCTACATTCGAGAACATTTACAAATATGCCTTACAATACTTAATTAAACCCTATTCTAAATATCTCTCATTAAAATCACTCAAAACCTAAATAATTACATTAATTTGATACATAGGAATCCAACTTCCTTGAAAACACAAGACCCCCTATGTCTACTAAAATACAATGAAAGTTTTGGGCCGAATGCTCCTACATCAGACTCTCAAAGTTGAAAACATTCATGATATCCTGATCATGTGTTCTCATATGTTGATAGAAAACCTCCAGGGTCCCAAACTTTAGTTTGTAGTTGTATGAATGCTCTGCACTTCTTTTGTCGTTGTATGTTTGCTATCTTATGTTTCATCTTCCTCTCCTTGTCAATCAATTTCAAATTCTAATTGATCATTCTTCCTGTTGCTGTCAATCTCCTCCATTTGGACAGCTTCATCATTAACTGCCATAATTCTTCAATCTCTATTTCCAACATATCCTTGATTTGGTACATACTTTGCCATTTGTTGTTGTACTCTATCCACCCATCTTCAATTTGTTGTTCATTATCTTTTCTTTGAAGTTGTTGGATTCTTACTACCACCCTTTCATCCTTACCCACTTGTGATTTTCCAAACAACCTCTGTTCAATATCTGTAAATTTACTTTCAAAAAGTAAATTGTCCTCCAATTCCCCCTGTACTTGATTCCTCTCAAATACATCACTATGTTGTTCATCAATTCCATTATATTTTCCTTTCTCTTCCATCTTTATTTGACTTCTCATATGTGCCAAATTTTCTCCAACATCTATAACAAAACCTGCATTCACAAAACAATTGTTAAAATGAAAAACATAAGGCCTCAGTGCCTCTTCTTCCTTTGGCAACATTTCAATATGCTGCTCTGATTTTTCCTCTTTTATCAACACATCAGTATGCTAATTCAACCTCTCTAAAGAATTCTCTAAAGTACTCTCAAGACTGTCAGCAAGTCTTTCTTCCACACCATCTTTTTCAATGATGCCTTTCTGCTCTTGTCCACTATAATGAACTCCTCCTTCTGCAATCACATTCTCATACTCTAAGTTTTCCAGCAAATATTTCAGTAATTCAAGTTCTTTGTGACACTTCATCAGTACGTCATCATCACTTATAATTCCTACATTTATACACAATTTATCAGTTTGAGAATTACAAGGTTCAACAATCCCAACTATTGCTTCACATATCAGTTCTTCAGACTGAATTTCATCTCCTTTCACAAGAAATTGTTCCTGTGTTATAACAGTTTCAAACATCAATGTATTACTAAATTCTTTCTACTGCAATAAGTCATTGCTTTTCTCATTTAAGAGATATTCTCCATCATTCTTTACTTCAGAGTATTTATCTTCTGAAATATACTCTTCCTTACTTTTGACAACTTCAAAAGATTTCTCATCCTCTGCAAAACCTATAATCACATCAAATTTATTAGATTCAAATATACAAGGTTTTACATCCTCTTGTTGATCCAAATTTGTCCAACTGTTCAGAAAATCATCAATAATTCCTTCCTCAACAAAGTAAACTTCTTGTTGTCTTGAATTCTCAAGATCTTTCACATATCTCCAGTCCTCATCTTCACCCAGAACTTCACCTTGTTCTGCTTCACAAATGGAAACTTCCATTTTCAACTCAACTTCTCTGAGTTCTTCATATCTCAATTGAACACTCATTATCTGTTCAAGCTTCTTCAGCTCTTCTGCTAACTGCATATTCACCTGTTGATTTCTCTTCTCTTGTAGCCTCTACCACTTTACTTTCTTCATCATAATATAACCATGCTTCTAGTCATCCTTATTCATCTACAACATCTCCATCAATAACTCAAGATGGAATGCAATCTTAGCTTTCTCCCTCTCATATTATTCTTCACTTAATTGTCTCTGTATGCCATTTGTCTCGGCATCCTCTTTCTTCACCTTTCTTCTGTTGTGGTCTTCCTCAGAACCTTTACTATGACTATTAGTAGTCATTTTCTCCTCTATCTTCATGAGCTCCTCACTCACTTACTATGAGCTGTACTAAAGCCTCTACAACAGCAAGTCCTCCATGTTGCCACTTACCTCACCAAGCTCTCCTCTGTACCTGGTCTTTTGGCAAGCACTTGGTTCTCTAATCTCTCGAACCTCTTTGAGCACTCTGTTCTTCTCCTTATAGGCTTCAATTCATCTGCACCTTTTAAGAACACAACTGTCTTCTTGTATTTTGATCACAAATGCAATACTAGGTTCTGGCCACCTCTTTTTTTCCTCAGAAATTCTTACCAACTTTCTTCATTACTGCTTCGTTGCTGAGATACCTTCTTTCATCTACAACCTGAATTCTGCAACCACAATATTCAAACCAAATTAAAACAAAACATATCATCTCACCTTCAAGATCTCTGCATGATATTGTTCTACCATTCACCTACACTTTGAAAGGATTGTTCTCTGTTTCTTTGCATTTGCAAATTTTGCTACACTTTATTTCTGTGTGCCTACTGTTTGTCATATTTAAAATATGATCTCCTCTTGTCTGCTTTCATCACCATTCACCTATATACACACCTTCAAAACATAACTTTGTTCTAAGTTTCTCAAAGAACTTTTACACACAAAATCTCCTTGTTCAGCTCTGATACTAAATGATGACACAGTAAAGCCGCATCTTTCCCCACAGTATGCAAATAAAATTGCTTGTCACACTCTATCCCAAGATTAATCACCTGATCCATGGTGAAAACCCTCTATAACCAAGGTTTAATGTTCTTAATTAAAATCTATGCAGAAATGTTTAATTAGCTATCCAAAGTCTTAAACTTTAATAGACCTCTGATTAATTCTTAATCCTTAGAACTTAACTCTTCGGTAATCACCCGTGCATATTAACCATACCACAGTCTTTAGACTTTGGTTAAACTCAACTTAACCCATAATACATTATTCCGCTCATTTCTATTATAACTCTCCTATAATAGAAATATTCCATAAACCAACTTAAACCTTACCTTTCTGCCATTCCATAGAGATTTGCACATATATCGATGCTCCCTTTATCGCGTTCAATCCACACCATTGATTTGTCTCCTCAATCCGACGATTATCGCATCATCCACTCACTTCTTCAGACTAACTCCTTAGAGCATTAAATCTCCACCATTTATTCCTCCTACCTCAATCCAACGATGATCGTGTAATCTCACACAGATTACTTGAACGATTGATATTAAACCGAGAGAACGCGAGAAAAGTGGTTTTCTCTTCCCACCATGTGCTACGTGTCAACCCCTAAGGCTAATCACGTAGAATTCAGAAATACCATTTACAGCCTTGAGCCTGTGTGAGAAACTACTTACTACCTATGAAGATCGCGTCACAATTCAGCTAACACGTGGCTTAATCTGATCCCTTCACTTCTTGACTTTATTTTGCACAATAATATCTTTGCGATTCATCTTACACAATCTCGTCCATTGATCTGACTGATCCAATGGTTCCTATGCACGGTTACTTCATTTCTTTGTGCCTTTCCTTTCCTTCGTCTTTATGCGATTTCTAAGTGTTCTGATCTATTCACCTGACTCGCCTATATTTTCCTTTATGTGTTTATCCCTTCTGAACTTGTTCAATCACTTCTGATTTCTATACTCCTCCTCTATGCACTGTCCTCTCTCTGTTCTTATGTGTATTAGGTGTTCTCCAGGTTTTCTGGTCTTTGGTTGTTCTGCAACACAACTTCCTCCTGAACTTACTTCCACATACTCTTAAACACTATCACTCCTGAGCTTCAACTTTGATCCTTCAAACTGATTCAAACGATCATGTCACAATCCTTCATCCTCCATTTCTTCTCTATGTTCTTCTTAATTCCACCTGCATACATATACTATGCAGAATTACTCTAATTCACACACAATCTATAATTCCATCAATCAACACACATCACACACTCAGGAATCGAAGTCTCTGTGTATATATAAACAAATAATTACATAACGAGTCTCTCGTTGTCTCTCTCTCTGGCCTGATTTTCTAACTAGTGGCCTTTTCCCTTTCCTACCCGTAGGCTTACATTTATACAAAACGTTCTGTAACCCATTTCCTAGTTCGGATCCTTAATCTTCTCATCAAGTCCTAAAATCTTTAAATGATCCTTTGAGGATCTCAACAACTTAACTAAATCCTAAGGATTATCTTTAATCCCCAAAATCATGAAACCAATTCCTAATCTAGGATTTACAATATTTCAAAATCTCTCAATCCTCACTAATCACTCATCATCATTCATGTTCTCCTACATTCGAGAACATTTACAAATATGCCTCACAATACTTAATTAATCCCTTATTTAAATGTCTCTCATTAAAATAACTCAAAACCTTAATAATTACATTAATTTGATACATAGGAATCCAACATCCTTGAAAACACAAGACCCCCTATGTCTACTAAAATAGAATGAAATTTCTGAGACGAATTCTCCTGCATCAAACTCTTAAGATTGAAAACATGCATGATCTCCTCATCATGTGTTCTCATATGTTGATAGAAAAACTCCAGGGTCCCAAACTTTAGTTTGTAGTTGTCTGAATGCTCGCACCTTTGCTATCATTGTATGTTTGCTATCTTTTGTTTCATCTTCCTCTCCTTGTCAATCAGTTTCAAATTCTGATTGATCATTCTTCATGTTGATGTCAATCTCCTCCATTTGGAATGCTTCATCATTAACTGCCATAATTCTTCAATCTCTATCTCCAGCATATCCTTGAGTTGGTACATACTTTTCCATTTTTTGATGTACTCTGTTCACCCATCTTCAATCTGCTTTTCATTATCTTCTCTTTGAAGTTGTCGGATTCTTACTACCGCCCTTTCATCCTTACCCTCTTGTGATTTTTCAAACAACCTTTGTTCAATATCTGTAAATTTACTTTCAAAAAGTAAATTGTCCTCCAATTCCACTTGTACTTGATTCCTCTCAAATACATCACTATTTTGTTCATCAATTCCAACATATTTTTCTTTCTCTTCCATCTTTACTTGGCTGCTCATATGTGCCAAATTTTCTCCAGCATTTGTAACAAAACCTGCACTCACAAAACAATTGTTAAAATGAAAAACATAAGGCCTCAGTGCCTCTTCTTCCTTTGGCAACATTTCAATTTGCTGCTCTAATTTTTCCTCTTTTATCAACACATCAGTATGTTGATTCAACCTCTCTAAAGAATTCTCTAAGGTACTCTCAAGATTGTCAAAAAGTCTTTCTTCCACACCACCTGTTTCAATCATGTCTTTCTACTCTTGTCCACTATAATGAACTCCTTCTTCTGCAATCACATTGTCATACTCTAAGTTTTCCATCAAATATTCCAGTAATTCAAGTTCTCTGTGATACTTCATCAGTACTTCATCATCAATTCCTGCGTTTATACACAATTTATCAATTTGATAATTACAAGGTTCAATAGTCTCAATTGTTGCTTCACATATCAGTTCTTCAGACTGAATTCCATCTCCTTTCACAAGAAATTGTTCCTATGTTATAACAGTTTCAAACATCAATGTATTACTAAATTCTTTCTGCTGCAATAATTCACTGCTTTTCTCATTCAAGGGATTTTCTCCATTATTCTTTACTTCAGAGTATTTATCTTCTGAAAGATACTCTTCCATACTTTTGACAGCTTCAAAAGACTGCTCATCCTCTGCAAAACCTGTAATCACATCAAAATTATTAGATTCAAATATACAAGGTTTTACATCCTCTTGTTGATCTAAATTTGTCCAATAGTTCAGCAAATCATCAATAATCCCTTCCTCAGCAAAGTAAACTTCTTGTTGTCTTGAATTCTCAAGATATTTCATAGATCTCCAGTCTTCATCTTCACCTAGAACTTCACCTTGTTCTGCTTCACAAATGGAAACTTCTATTTTCAACTTAGCTTCCCTGAGTTCTTCAAATCTCAATTAAACACTCATTATCTGTTCAAGCTTCTTCAACTCTTCTTCTAATTGCATATTCACCTGTTGTTTTCTCTTCTCTTGTAGCCTCTGCCACTTTACTTTCTTCCTCATGACATCACCATGCTTCTGGTCATCCTTATTCATCTGCAACATCTCCATCAATAACTCAAGATGGACTGCAATCTCATCTTTCTCCCTCTCATATTCTTCCTCACTTAATTGTCTATGTATGCCATTTTCATTGGCATCCTCTTTCTTCACCTTTCTTTTGTTGTGGTCTTCCTCAGAACCTTTACTATGACTATCAATAGTCATTTTCTCCTCTATCTTCATGAGATCCTCACTCACTTACTATGAGTTGTACTAAAGCCTCTGCAACAACAAGTCCTCCTTGCTGCCACTTACCTCACCAAGCTCTCCTCTGTATTTGGTCTTTTGGCAAGCACTTGGTTCTCTATTCTCTCGAACCTCTTTGAGCACTTCTCTCTGCTCCTTCTAGGCTTCAGTTCATCTGCACCTTTTAAGAACACAAATGTCCTCTTGTATTTCAATCACAAACACAATACTAGGTTTTGGCCATCTCTTTTTTTACTCAAAAATTCTTACCAACTTTCTTCATTACTACTTCTTTGCTGAGTTGTCTTCTTTCATCTACAACCTAAATTCTGCAACCACAATCTTCAAACCAAATTAAAACAAAACATATCATCTCACCTTCAAGATCTCTGCATGATCTTGTTCTACCATTCACCTGCACTTTGAATGGATTGTTCTCTGTTTCTTTGCATCTGCAAATTCTATTACACTTTATCTCTATGTGCCTATTATTTGTAAGATTTAAAATTTGATCTCCTCTTGTCTACTTTCATCACCATTCACATGTATACACACCTTCAAAACATATCTTTGTTCTAAGTTTCTGAAAGAAATTTTACACACAAAATCTCCTTGTTCAGCTCTGATATAATGATGATGCAGCAAAGCCGCATCTTTCCCCACAGTATGCAAATAAAATTGCATGTCACAATGTGTCCCAAGATTAATCACCTGATCCATGGGGAAAACCCTTTATAACCAAGGTTTAATGTTCTTAATTAAACTCTATGCAGAAATTTTTAATCACCTATCCAAAGTCTTAAAGTTTAATAGACCTCTGATTAATTCTTAATCCCTATAACTTAACCCTTCGGTAATCACCCACACATATTAACCATACCATGGTCTTTAGACTTTGGTTAAACTCAACTTAACCCATAATACATTATTCCACTCATTTCTATTATAACTCTCCTATAATAGAAATATTCCATAAACTAACTTAAACGTCACCTTTCCGCCATTCCACGGACCTTTGCACGTATACCGATGCTCCCTTTATCACGTTCAATCCACACCGTTGATCTGTCTCCTTGATCTGATAGTTATCTTGTCGTCTACTCACTTCTTCACACTGACTCCTTAGCGCATTAAATCTCCACCATTTATTCCTCCTACCTCAATCCAACAATGATGGAGTAATCTTGCGCAGATTACATGCACGATCGATATTAGACCGAGAGCATGCGAGAAAAGTGGTTTTCTCTTCCCACCATGTGCTACGTGTCAACCCCTAAGGCTAATTGTGTAGAATTCAAAAATATTGTTTACAGCCTTAAGCCTGCATGAGAAACTACTTACTGCCTATGAAGATCGCGCCACTATTCAGCTAACACATGGCTTAATCTGATCCCTTTACTTCTTGACTTTATTTTGTAAGATAAGATCTCTTCCATTTATCTCACACAATCTCGTCCGTTGATCTGACTGATCCAACAGTTCCTATGCACAGTTAGTTCATTTCTTCGTGCCTTTTTTTTCCTTCGTCTTTATGCGATTTCTCAGTGTTCTAGTCTATTCACTCGACTTGCCTATATATTCCTTTGTGCATTTATCCCTTCTGAACTTGTTCAATCATTTCCGATTGTTGTACTCCTCCTCTGTGCACTGTCCTCTCTCTGTTCTTTTGTGTATTATGTGTTCTCCATGGATCCTGGTCTTTGGTTGTTCTGCAACACAACTTCCTCCTGAACTTAGTAACTTACGTGTACTCTTAAACATTGTCACTCCTAAGCTTCAACTTTGATCCTTCAAATAGATTCAAACAATCAGATCACAATCCTTCATCCTCCACTTCTTCTCTGCATTCTGCTTAATTCCACCTGCATACATATACTATGCAGAATTACTCTAATTCACACTATAATTCCATCAATCAACACACATCACACACTCAGGAATCGAAGTCTATGTGTATATATAAACAAATAATTACATAATGAGTCTCTCTCTCTCTCTCTCTCTCTAGCCTGATTCAGTGGCCTTTTCCCTTTCCTGCTCGTAGGCTTATAATCAAACTCTCTAACTAAATAACTAGTAACTCTCTAACTAGCTAACCCTCTTCTATGCCGTTTAGGCTTACATTTATACAAAATGTTATGTAACCCATTTCCTTATTTAGATCCTTAATATGCTCATCAAGTCTTAAAATATCTCAATGATCCCTTGAGGATCTCAACAACTTAATTAAATCCTAAGGATTCTCTTTAATCCCCAAAATCATGAAACCAATTCCTAATCTAGGATTTACAATATTTCAAAATCTCTCAATCCTCACTAATCACTCATCATTACTCATGTTCTCTTATATTCGAGAACATTTACAAATATGCCTCACAATACTTAATTAATCCCTATTCTAAATATTTCTCATTAAATCACTCAAAACCTTAAGTATTACATTAATTTGTTATATAGGAATCTAACTTCCTTGAAAACACAAGACCCCCTATGTCTACTAAAATACAATGAAATTTCTGAGCCGAATGCTCCTGCATCACACTTTAATCCTGATATTTCCCATCCCAACAGTCTGACATGATACATTATTACCCATAAACACAGAACTACCATTTACATCTTCATATGAAGTAAATCAATTTCTGTGTGGACACATGTGATGAGAAGCAACAGAGTCTAACAGCCAACTTTCAAAATCTTGAGAGACATTACATACAGGTAAAGTTTCATCTATCATACATAATTCTTCAGCAGATAAAACTTTGTCTATCATACCTGAATCAACCTAATTTGCTTCCTTCTTCGGGTTATCATACTCTTTTTGTTTCCAACAGTATTTCTTAAGGTGTCCAATTTTATTACAGTGCCAAAATTTTTCCTTACACTTCTTTCCCTTTGATTTAGATCTGGAAGACCTCCTTGTTTTTTCTCCTCTTTCCTTTGACTGTCTTCTGGCTATCATGGCTTCTAATGCAGTTGTTTCAGTACTATATTTCCTCCATGCTTCTTCAACTAAGAGAGCTCCCACAACTGATTCAAATTTCAAAGAATCAACGGTGCTCAAATTGATTGAAGTTACGAAGCGGTCCCATGACTCAAGAAGAGAACACAACAAGGTTATAGCTTTGTCCTCTTCTTGAATTTTAACTTCCATATCTGATAATTGGCATATAAGTGTATTAAAAATATTTAAATGTTCTGCAACTTTTGTACCCTCCTTCATCCGCAGACTGTACAATTGTCTTTTCAAATAAATTCTATTGGTTAACGATTTTGTCTTATATAGTTTTTCCGGTTTTTCCCATAAACCTGTCGTTGTACTCTCTTCAACAATGTTGAAGAGAACTTCATCCACCAGGCATAACCTGATGGTACTGAGAGCTAGAGCATCCAAGTCCTCCCAGTCTGAATCTGTCATGCTAGCGGCTTTCTTATTTGCCCCGTCTAATGCTTTGTGCAACCCTTGTTGCACCGGCAAATCCCTAACTTTTAGTTTCCATAGAGCAAAGTTTTCTTAATAGTGAATTTCTCCACCTCGAACTTTGCATTCGTCATCTTGGCCATTTCTTTCCTCCTAGGGTTTCAGTTTTAAAAAAAAAAAATGATTTGTCTTCTTCCAACAAGGGTTTTCCAAGTTTTTTTTTAATATTTCCTACTTCAATTTTCTTGAAAATTTTCACAAATTCCCTAATAAAAAATTCAGAATTTTACTTTACCAAAAAAATTTAAAATTGACTTAGAAAACCTACCACATTTTTTCTGTAAGAATTCCCTTTCCTTCGTTCTTCAATGAAACCCTTCAATGAAATGAAATCCTTTTTTGGAAATCAATGAAAAAACCCTTTTCACAAGTTTCCCTTCTTTTATTTAATTTACTTTACAGATTCCAAACCTTGAGATTTCCTCAAATACTCAGAAATTTATGTATTTAAAAAACTTCAGAAAGCTCAACAAATCTTCAAAAAAATAAATTTGAAGGAATTTTTTTTTTGAATAAATACCCAGACTTCTAATCGAAGGCTTTCTTCTGAGGTGAATTCTTAGTGATCTTTACGCAGGGATAGGGGACCGACGGCTGTAAGTGGTGGCATATCTTCTAGCAATAGCATGATTTCACCTCTGCAGACCTCTTTCTGACATGGCTTATCTCCCTCCAGCATGCACGGCTTCAATGTACAGGGTTTTCAAAGGATCATGCACACTGGCAGCAACAACGCCATATTTGGATGTTTGCAGGGGCATTGTATTTCTACCAAACGCTTCCACCTTTCCTTATGCAACATCTCCCCTTCTTCACGCAGAAATGACCTAGCATCTCCCCGTCTTTCAAAAAAAAATCCGAGCGGGACAGCTCTTCGGCAACTCTCTTCTTTCAAAAAACCAAGCGGGGCTTCTGCATTTGACAGCAGTAGCATCTTTTGGTTGCAGTAGAAAATTTAAAAAACGATTGTCTTGCTCCTCTGTGGCCTCAAACATTGCTCTCTAAATAGTTTCCTCTCACGGCTCTCATACCAATTGTTGGCCCAAGCATTTAAATAATCAAGAATATATAAAAGAAACTGAATGAAAGACACAAGTAAAAACACAAGATTTTTACGTGGTAAAACCTTGACAAGGTATCAAGGAAACATCCATGGGGCAAGGGATTGGATTTTCCATTAAACCAACAATGGTTTTCCTTATTACAAGAGTTCGGGCATTCATCATTTTATAGGAGGCTCCTTCGTTACATAACAGTTTTTTCATTATAAAACCAACTTGGTAATAAATACAATTTTACACATATTTACAATTAGTTGTCAAATTCCAACAGTTTTCTTGCAGATTGTGGAACTTCATCCAAATTAAGATGTTCTATGCCATTCACATTGATAGTTAGATCTTGGTTGGACGATTTTTTTGAAAAAAATATTAAAAACACTTTGATATCAAAATCCTGGTAGTTAGCCATTGGTTTATCCTTATGAGCCCTATGGAAAGAGAGGAACCTGTGACTATTTGAGGGAAACAAGAGGACTTTACAAGTGCTCCAAGATACCATCCTAAATAATATCAGGGAGATGATTGAGGTGGTTCCTTCGCCTACAGATGAATGCCCCCCGAATGAAACTTAGACACTCATATTAAAAACTTTGGGTATCCAAGCGCAAAATGTTAACGATGTTTCTTCACCAAATGTATGTAGTAAACCATCCATCCCCATTTTTTTTTATATTTTCATCACAAGCCTTCATCCAATTAAGCTTCAATGGAGCCTCTAAAGTAAATCCAGGAAAAGCAGGCATTGGAGGTATCTTTAGGGATGCTAACTGAAACCCCTACATGTTTTTGCTCAATCATTTAGGATAAATATGAACACATGGCAAAATTTATGGCACTTGAAAAATGGATCCAAATAGTTGTTAAGAAAGGCTACTAGCTAATCTAGATCCATGGCGATTACCAAGTTGTAACAAATTATATTAGAAAATTACTCTGTGGTCACTCGCCTGATCGAATTCACCGTTGGCATCTAAAGATGATGGTTGGAAATATAAACGACCTGCTATCAAACTTTGACTACGTAATTCCCTTACACACATGGAGAGAAGGGAACAAGGTGGCAAACCACGTGGCGAACTGGGGTAGTGTGAAAGAAAATGTCTCCATTGAGGTATCATCGTAGGAGATGAAATAAAAGGATGGGTTTCATGAGACCAATTAACCCACTCATGAGCGCAAGTCTGTTGCCAATACACCTCTCCCTGATAGGCGTGTTTCATTGTCGATCACATTCCAACACCAAAGATAATCTAAAACTAAGAGGCGTAGTAAACTATATCACAATTAAATTAACATGTTAATAAGACACACGCGTGTCCATCCTGCACCAAAACTCTTGGCAGCTCTTGAAAATCAAACTGAACCCTATACCTACCCTCGCATGGAAACCACATGGTGTGATATTGTTCAATGTACAAGATATCACCTGGTCAAGGCCCCTCCTCTTAATTTTCCAACCTTCACTCACTGTATTTTCTTACACCCTGAGCTTGTCACACTGATCATTCCTTCTGCCCCTGCAGATATAGAAATCTCCTCCCATGGTGGTTTGGACACTGCAAGAGATCTACTTGACAGGAGAATTAACCTCATTAATGAGGTCACCATGTGCCTCTGTGTTGGTTTCGTGAGTGTTGGTTTCACTTGATACATTTGGCCCTTGTCGTGCGTCTCACATGGGTTTCTCTCCTCTCCTCGTACCAGCTCCCCCATGCTCGCAACTGGAGTATATTTCAATTGCCCAGTGCTTGTCTTTGGGGTCTGGTATTTGGGTACTTTCTTGATTTGGTTCAATTGCCCAGTGCTTGTCTTTGGGGTCTGGTATTTGGGTACTTTCTTGTTTTGGTTCTAAAAATATGGCTTGTCACTCCCAACCCTTGTATGTTTACACAATCATAGGTCGATCGAGTAGCATCGTGGGGTGTCTCATATGCCTCCCTCAACCCCCCAACCTTTCACTTCCCTCTCTTTTATTGCAGTCAATTTTTGATTCAGAGTTCAGGTAGAATCACATTCCTTTTATGATATTGTTGGGGTCCTATCCCGCTTGTCAGTAGTAGTGGTTAGTTATTTTATTTTTCAGATATACATGGTTGTTTTGTTTGCAAGATATACATGGCATCGTGACAACGACTGCCTACCCAATGGGGTGGAGTGGTAGGGGTATTGCAACAACGACTGCCTACCCAATGGGTTGGAGTGATAGGGGCATCCTCCTCTAGGAACATATGATTGTTTGGTTGGGAATCAATAGAAAAATTCTTTGAGGCTTCTTTGGAGTTCAGAAAATAAATCATGAAGTTGGAAGCCAAGGGATTTTCTGATGGGAAATATTTCTCAAATTTTGAGATAAGCGAAGGCAACCTCAAATGCGTATCGAATCTTAGAAAATTTTGGAAGTTATGACTCCAATTTCTTCACTCAATATCTCATGATTACCAAATGGAGACACTGGTTAGCATGGTTCTATGTGATAAGCAAGTTGATAATTACAAACTCTTTGTAGACCAGGAAGAAATCAAGCACATCATATGGGACATCAGATACAATCTGGATGACATAGTAGTAACGCTGACTCAAGTGGAACGGTATATAGCTTCAAACTTTTATACTAACTCCAATGGAAATGAGGAGGAGGATGCAATAATTAATGCAATTCCTCTCAACACTATCAATTCCAACACCTCCTTACTTGAGAACAACTACCATGTTGCTAGCTGTCCACGATCATTAGTTATCATCCTTGACTAGTTTAAGTTTTTCTCATATTTTTATTACACTGTGTGGTGTTTTGTGGTGTTTAGTTTATCTGATATTGTGTCCCTGTGTCAAGTTTAGTTATCTCATGTTATCTTTTTGTAAAGGGTAGCATGAATCAAGTTTGAATATTTGGTGCTAGACACCCTAGTTTTTGGGCCAAGTCAATATCTACTATGCCCCATTTTTTGCATCAAAGAATGAGGAATTTTGCTTCAATCCGATTGGACAAAGTTCGAAAAACTTTGCGATGTAATATCTCATGTAGTTTCCTCAGTTATCAATAGACATATTTACAACAGTTATCAATAGACATATTTGCAACAATTATCAATAGAAACATAGACATATTTACAAAAAAAATTAAAGAAAATGGAGATTTTCTTTAAAGATTTTTTTTGGTTGGTTGATCTATAAAGTTTTTTTGGTATTTTAATATTTGGTTTATTAAAAAAAATATTAAAATGATTGCAATTAAATTATGTTTAATTGTATAAAATTATATTTTTATATTTTGAAATAAAAATCGTTACATAAGTACTTATTTTGAAATTTGATATGGTAAATTTTACAATTAATGAATGTAAACAACTTTGTAATTTATATTCAAATTTTTATAATTTAAAAAATGGGTAGTCTAATAAATAGATGGAGAAAATTTATGAGCATTTTTTGTGTTTAATTTTGCTTAAGATGTAGTATCAACTTTTAAAATCACAAGTTTGAGTTGTTTAATTTACAAAGACTAAGTGTTTCATGGGTTTTTCAGAGTGCCTAATCTATTTATGCATTCAAAATTGTGTTTTAAATAACAAGAAATCAAAATCTGCTTACAAAATGTATTGCTAGATTCCAACCAATAAAACTATTTTATCTAGCTAATAAAGTATGCCTTTTAAAAATATAAACATAAATTTTATCTATTTTAAATATTTTATTTTAAAATAAAAAAATTATGCATAATTTTCATGAATATAAATAATTTATTAATAATTTAAAATCAACACAACCTCTCCCTGATCGGGGTGTGAGACAGATCATCATCCCTCTCAAGACTCTCGACATAGGTGAAATCATGGGTGACAACGCTGAAGGGCGGCTCAATGTTGGGCCTTACATGCGCGATCAAGACGATGGGGTGGCAGAATGCATGAGTGTGTTTAATGTTGAAGCGATCATGCATAGGGTTCATAATCTCTAGGTGGTGAGGGCTCGAAGCCCCATTCATGCACCTGTTTTACGTTGGAGCCTGGTTTTAGGAGGTAAGTGTAGGTTCTCAATTCTCTATCCTCTAGTGGTAAGCTCAGTTGGGAGGTTTTGCTCTCGGGATGTAACCGACCTCTGGTTCGTGGAAAGCATAGTTGGGTATGTTTTTTCCTTATATCCCATCCTCGTCTACGACCTGAATTATTTTTGAATGTCTCCTGCAATTTCGTTGCCCCTCCTACAAATTGCTTATTGAAAGAAAAGGAATTGGCTGCTTGGCAAGCGAGCAAGTTTATGCGGTTTCTTTTTATGTTGTGTATGTTGTTTCTATGCTAGTGTCCATCTTATATGGTATTCTATTGCTTTGAATGGGAATGCATGGAAAAATTCAGGTTAGTTGTCTTTTGTGGAAGGATTGTCCACCTAATGGTAATGGTTTTCTTCGTGATTTGTTGAATTGGAATGAGAAAATCTCCTGTAACTCTTCATCCTTGGTTTTTTATGGTTAAGGTGCAGTTCTCCAGGGTAGTTGTCTTGGGGAGAGGTTTTGTGGCACCTCCCTTCTGAGGCAACAAACTATTTCTAGCTTCTCTATGTTAATTGCACCATTTGAGCACATGGCGTTGGTCATCAACCACGAGTGGCGTTGATGGTTAGTCTTTAAGACATGCAATGTTTATGTATGGCTCAGGCCTAATGCAGTTCACGTCTTTTTCTTTTCTTATGAGATTGTGTTAGGTTATATTAATTTGGGTTTTCATTCATCCCGCACGTAGCCGATCTGTTCTAGGACTATGGCTCGACCTGTTTGGTTGACAGGGTATAATTTGTTAGATTGGTGGCTTATATATATGGCTTGTCCTTCTCTGACTGTTGCTTCATCAGGAAATGGGGGTCGGGGCTGCAGTCGAAAGTATGGGAATAGAGGTGGACAAGGTTTTTCCTCCACTCAGCCACCGAGGAGAAGTGGCAGAAAGTCTAATGCTCGGAGTATTAATGTCGTAGCCCAAACATATAGCACAGGTACCCCAACCTAGGTGAAACAATTGATTTAGTCATGGGAGGTGGAACTCAACCAACATGCAGAGAATGAAGTGCAGATCGAAGATTGGCGTCTCTTGGTTCCAGGTCTCAGCCACACCCAAGGTCGACTCACATGGTATAAACAAACAGTTCACCTTTACTAGCTGATGAAGAGTATTGTGGCCCGAGCTATTATGAACTCTACTAGTTTCGTTAAGTCTAATCCATGTTTCGAGGAAATTCAGAAAGAATTTCAACTTGTCCAATTTCAAATTCAGTAGTGGAATATTCGTCTTGGTTGTATTGAGAAGCGCATTCCATGCCTTCCTCAATTGGAACTACTAGGTTCCAGTGCTAAGGAACCAACCTTGATGGAGTCCTTTGATGAGTAGTAGCAAGCAAATTCTCTTTTTTTGTTTTGTTTATTTATATGTTGGTTAGCAATACTTATGTTAGTGTGTTAGGTGTAAATTAGTTTATAGACATTCAGTCCTATAAGGGTTTGTTTGATAGACTTGAGATACTAAGATTTTGGATGGCATATAATGTAGTTTGATGGCCAACATACCTGGTTTCCTAATGCAGTTTGATGGCCAACATACTAGGTTGAAGCCACAGAACGTCTTTCATTGATGTAACATGCTCTTTGAAAATGAATGAATGAAAAGTCCTACCAAGCTTACAAAAAAAAAAAAAAATCAACACAACATCACATGTAAAAGGCAAAAGAACTATTTCAAAAAGGCATAATAACTTCCACAAAGAAACTATATAAAACTTTGAAACTCATGCTAATCACATTACTTTACTTTGTAGAGGTCAAATGTGAATATCAAGGCATCATGTTGGGGTGACTATTCATTAACATGTACATCTCAACACAAATTTGACATATTTAAATGGTATTATTTTTTATTGATCAAATGCTTCTATTAAGTTGTCAAATGATTAAAGAGTGCTTGTCCAAAAATCGAAGTGCTTCTAGCCTCATTCCAATCAGAATTTTTGGCCAAAAGAACAACACAAAAACTATTTATAAAATGTTAAAACCTTCTTATAATGAGAACCGAAAAGGCTAGTGTGCCCAAAAAAAATCTAAAATATACACAACCCACAAACATCAGCAAATAAGAGGAGGACCCAAATCATTAAACCTAGAGATTTGGACACTTGAGTTCCCCATGGATATGAAACTCTACATGTATTAGGTGCCCCTCTGGTTGCTCCATGCGCTTAGCTAGTATCCTTTGGCCTCTTCGAAGTGACACTAGTTGATCCTGCATATTCCATTGATTGCCTTAAAGATTGTTCATGAAATTAATTATTTTACTGCAATCCTCGTGTATGTACTGATTCAGTTGCTCCAAAAGCACAATGACTTGTCGCAATTGTGCTTCCAAGGTGTCTAGGGAGCCAAGAAGGAGAACATGACTAATCAAGATTATGGGCCACCACCTCTTCAACCTTTGCATCCTAGATGTCTCCTCCCTCCACTGTTGTAACTTCTCTTCTATGCTCTTCCCCTACCCTCACGGTCCTATCCCTCTCCTCACTTTGCTCCTTTTCCTAATCATCTTCACCTCCCCTCCATTTTGTTGTTCCCAATGCCAAGCCTCCTTTGTTGCACCACAAGCCCAAGAGTCCACCAACACCCAACGACCAACTATGACATTCTAAGGCCTCAAGAGTCACTCTGCTTTAGTAGGCAACCATCTCTAGCAATTGTTGTCTCCACTAGCCCTAACAAGTTGGCTCCTACACCAAGGGTGAGGTTCGCAGAAACTTAGAGACACCTCACAGGCCTAAATTTTCCATGACCAAAGCAAAAGACCCTGTCTGCTAGCCCAATTCTATGAAAATCCTCTCCCACAAGCAACCCTTGAACAAAGATGCTCTACCAAAAGGAACTTTGGAGCATCACACTAGTTACCTTGCCCCCCCTCCCCACTATCATTTGATTGAACTAAATGATCTTAAGAACCCAAGTTAACCTCTCACATGAAAGTCACTGACCCTAAATTCCAAACAAACGAGACTAACCCACAAACTTCATGATAATAAGTCTAGTATGCTTGAAATCCTGGGCTTTGTTTAGCTAGAAATTGTAAGGCCCAAAGGCTAGCCTGACTATTAATCTCATCCTTCTAAAGACAATTTACAATCACATTATAGAGACTAAAAAATTTGTTTTGAGGACTTACTTGGGAGACTAGAGCCAACTGCTATAATGGTATCTCTGCTCCCATAAACCAATTATGTGAGCTCCTTGCACTCTCCTCACTAAACTTGATACAACAGAGTTTCCAACTACAATCCTCTCCAAGGTCTCAAATCAGACGTTGATAACCTCTAGCGGAGCACCAAGAATAGTCTCACTTACAGACATCCACTTCATCTATGAAATTTGTAGTAATGGTGAATTTCAGTTTACACTTTCTAGTAACCTGCAATTGCACATTGTTACACACCCATCCAAGTGGATATTGTTTATGATGTGGAATTGTTTCCAAATTAAACTTTTGACAATTTTTTCAGAGAAAATATTGGCTTGAGAGCCACTATCGAAAAGCGTATCAACCTTGTTGTGTTTTGAGATCACCCTTATGTGAAAAAGTTATATTCTCCTCTTTTCATTTGGGGTTTCATTTTGTGAGTTTGAAGAACCAGTGCTAGCAATGGATTCTTTTCCTTTTAACCACATGGCTATGATTTTAGTTTCATCACCCAAATCGGATCCCAAATCTTGTTGAGCGGTTTCAATTGTATTTTGTTTTCCCTTATTGTTGTTTCTCTTTGGTCTCATTTCGGGATGAAGCTTCCAACAATGAGCTTCATCATGACCCTCTGTGGAACAATGTTTGCATGTAAATCTCTTTCCTTCCTTTTTGATAGACACATTTTTCTTTGCCTTCCCTTTGAAAGCATTTTCCTTTCCTGTACTCTTAAATGACTTTTTACTACCTTCTTCTCGTGTGTTTTTCCCTCTTACCTCAATGATCAAGCGCTCAATATTTAGCTCAAAAATCGAAGTTCTCAGAATGGCTCAAAACCTAAATGACCTCATCCATCTCGATAAAACGATCCTAATGCAACTTGTTTCACTGAAACTGAGTTCGTATGAGGAAGTTATTGAGTTCTGCTCGCTTTGCTAAATAGGTGAAATTTTCAAAAAAATTGCCCAGTCACTGCATAGTCAGCAGTCCGTACTGTTGATGTGGCAAATGACTAGGCAGGTTCAACAGACGGTCAACATCTAGCCACAGTGCAACAAGTGTCATCTTATTATTAGGTTTTAGATTGGTGACGTGGCACATTTATATTGGTTAGCTTTGGACCAATGAGAGAATGCCATGTGGCAAGCTCGGAGGCCGCCACATGGCACCTCCCAATGGCCTAGGCAGAGGGCACAATTCAACAAAATATTTATGGAGGTGTTGGGGTTCAACCCCATGACCTCCCCTCTGTAGTCCAAAGCCTTCTACCGCTTCCGCTACCAGTTGTCAATTGACCATATGGTGGACCATTTATATTTAAACTTTATTGCAGTTTGGGTTGGCGGTTAGGGGAGGGCCAGCCCACAATCCAACCCTCCCCAAGTTAACATGCCCATGGTTACCACAAAGGGTTAATACAACAACTCCACAAACCAGCACCGCAACAGTTGGTGCCCATGTGAATGTAACGGATAACGTGGTTAAGGTTACTAGTTGTTAATTGACCATATGGTGGACCATTTATATTTAAACTTTATTGCAGTTTGGGTTGGCGGTTAGGGGAGGGCCAGCTCACAATCCAACCCTCCCCAAGTTAACATGCCCATGGTTACCACAAAGGGTTAATACAACGACTCCACAAACCAACACCGCAACAGTTGGTGCCCATGTGAATGTAACGGATAACGTGGTTAAGGTTACCACAATCGTCAGGGCTCCAACACTGCGACAGTTACCACAACCATGTGAATGTAACCACAATTACACCAAACAGTTATGTCGATGGCTCCAACGCAAATGAAACTGTTAACATTTATTATGCCATGTGTCCGCTCCTCCAAAACCTTTGGGTCACGGTTAGTTAACTACGCGATAATTGTGCGCTAATCCGCATTTAACTACTAATTAACTCCACTTAAATTTAACTAAACCTGGATTAGTAGTTGGTGCATTTTGGCGGATTTTTCTATTTTCGGGTCTACCCCCAAATTTAGCGGCCCTAGCTGGAGTTCTTCCAGATTTAGAGGAGAAATTGTAGGAAAAAATTGTTTAAGCCATAACTGGTGCAATTTTCGACCAAATTGAGCTTAGGAAAAGGTGTTCCTAGATAATTTCGACATTATGAACACATTGGTGCAAGTATCAGGAGAAATAGAGCTTTGCAAACAACATTTTTCCATATTGAGATAATACAAAGGCCCACGCCATGGAAGTTGGACCAGGGAGATGTAGCCCAGGAGGGGTGAACTCCTTCACCAAAACACTGTTTTTGAGTGTTCAATTGATGATTTGTTCTACCTTTTATTGTTGTTGTTCAACATTGTTCTTTTAAGCTATTTTGCTCATGAATATCACATAAAACTTGATGAAATTTACCTGTTTCAATCACCAAACAACCTAAAGAAATCTATGCACAAGAAGTAAGGAACAAGCATTTTTATAAATCTGTAATTGAAAATAGCACAACAAAACTAACATTCAATAATAGATCAAGTTGGTATCAGAAAAAAGGTTTATTTTCTTGATTGCTTGAGTTTTGTGCAAGTAGGTTTTTAATGGTTGCAAAATTGTGATGCTTACAAGGTTAAAGTTGCAGAGAGGAGAAGGGAAACTGTTAGTTGCAACTCCTAAGGTTATGCCCAGGAAAAGGAGAGCCACAAGGCCGTAATCTCCACCACCCAAAGTTCCAATTCCAGTTGCACTTGAAACTCCTCAATTTTTATCTTCAACTGAGATTGAAGAGGTACAAGTAGTACCATTTTCTGAACCTGAATCCACAACCATTATGTCTGGAGAAAGAGAGCCTGAAGGTCCTTCTTTAGAATATGAAGAATTAAAGAAAGATTTCTACACTTTAACTGAGATGGTTAAAGTCCTCTATGAATAGAGGAACACTACAATGGTTGGAGAGAGTTATAAATCTCCACATGGAGAAGGAAGCTCAAGAGACAAAAAAGATGATAAGAAGGGTTCCAAGGGTAATGGATGGAAGCCACCTCCATATCCACCATCTTCATCATCTTCCTCATCATATTTATCATCCTCAACATCTCAAACATCTTCCACTTCCACCACCAAAATTGTCCATACTCATTCCCAAACCCTAAAAGGAAAAACTCCCTTACTCAAATTCGACATTAAGTTTGAACTTCCCATGTACAATGGTGAAGTGATTGCAGAAAACTTAGACAATTGGATTCAACAATTGGAGGTATATTGCATAATTCAAAACCTTTAAGAAGATGACATAAAGATCCAGTTAGCTTCATTGAGGCTACAAGGAGCAGCATTAGTCTCGTGGGAAGAAAAGACTCAAAAGGAAATGCAAATTCATGGTAAGATATCCATTACTTGGGTTGAATATGTTTCTGCAATTAAAAGATAGTTTTATCATTTAGTCTATATGCAAAAAGCCACTATGGGTTGGGATAATTTTAGGCAGCCTAAAGGCCAAATAGTCCAAGATTATGCATAGGAGTTTAGGAAAAGGGCTTTGTTGTTAGGAGTAAATTTGAATTCCCAAGATACACTGTTGAAATATATTAGGGGTTTACATTCCTATTTGAAACATACTATCCTTATGTTCAATCCAAGCAATTTGGATGAGGTATGTGTGCAAGCCACACACCTTGAAGCAAGGTGAAAGAACATTCAGGAAGAGGGTAGTAGGAATAAGCCTTTCAAGGGTAAGGAGAAAGAGAAGGGGAGAAATGGAAAGGAAAGAAGAATGCAAGTGTGAAGAAAGAAGGGGAGAAAACCATATGCCAACATTGTTCCAAAGTTAGGCATGATGAAGCCTATTGTTGGAAATTACATCTCAAACTAAGGCCCAAGAAACCCAAGAAACAAAATAATAAGGGAAAACAAAAGGGAAATGGAAGGGAAAGAAGAATGCAAGTGTGAAGAAAGAAGGGGAGAAAACCATATGCCAACATTGTTCCAAAGTTGGGCGTGATGAAGCCTATTGTTGGAAATTACATCTCGGACTAAGGCCCAAGAAACAAAAATAAAAAGGGAAAACAAAAGACGACTGTTACCACACAACATGACCTTGGTTTAGATTCTGGTGATGAGACCAAGATTTCAGACATGGTTACAAACGGGAAAGAAGTTGTTGCAAGCACTAGTTGCTCAAACAGTCAAAACAACACTCCAAATGAAGAATCAAGAATAGAGTTGTTTCATGTGAGGGTAATTTCAAATCATACAAAGATTGATGCATTCTTTGATAGTAGGTCACAACCAAACTTAATTTCAAAAGACTTGGTTAAAAAACTAAACCTTGAAAATGTACCTCATCATAAGCCATATCCATTGGGTTGGATAGTCAACAATGCAAACTTACAGGTTACAAGGAAGTGTTTGTTCAAGTTCGCCATTACTGAAAAGTTCATTGATGAAGTTGAGTTAGATGTAGTTCCACTTGACATCTTAGGAATCATTCTGGGTAGTCCATATTTGTATGATAGGAAAGAAGTATTTTATTCCCATGAAAACAAATACTTATTGCTCAAGAATGGGGTGGATTACATTGTGAGATCCCATCGCAAAAAGTTGAGCATTTCTTTGGTTAATGCAGGGAAGATGAAGAGACTAGTAAATGCAAGTAAAAAAAATTGTGCTTCTCATGATCAAGAAAAAAAATGATATTGATTATGAATCTTTTGAAGGTTGTGACGACAAATTGAAATCTGATTTTTTTGATGTGGTAAGCAAGCATGGAAAGATCTTTCAGGAACCAAAGGGGTTACCTCCCAAGAGGGGAATTCAACATGAGATACAGCTACAACAGGATGTTCCACTTCCAAACATTGGCATGTATCGCATGTCTATTATGGAGAGCATGGAAATCAAGAAGTAAATTCAGGAAATTCTGAACAAAGGTATCATATGCCCATCTACTTCGCCATGTGGTTCGCCCATTTTTTTGGTGCCAAAGAAGGAAGGGACTTGGTGCATGTGTGTGGATTTCCATGCACTGAAAAAAATCACAGTAAAGAATCGTTATCCACTCCCAAGAATTGATGAATTTGTTGATCAGTTGAGGTATGCAAAGTATTTCACCAAGTTAGATTTACGAAGTGGTTATCATCAAGTTAGAATAGCTAAAGAGGACATTTGGAAAACCACATTTAAAACTAAACAAGGATTGTTTGAGTGGCTTGTTATGCATTTCAGTCTTACAAATGCTCCAGCTACTTTCATGAGAGTTATGAATGATGTATTGAGACCATTTCTAGATGACTTTGTCATTGTGTAATTATATGATATACTTATATTCAACAAATCTAGAGATGAACATTGCATGCATGTAAACAAAGTACTTAATGTCTTGAGAAAAGAATAGTTGTTTTTAAAGATGTCGAAATGTGAATTTGGCAAGACTTCTTTAGTGTATTTGGGACACATTGTTGGAGGAGGTGAGCTGAAGATTGACCGCTCTAAGGTTGAGGTCATTTTGAATTAGCCTAACCCCAATAAAGTTACAAAGGTAAGAAACTTTTTAGGGGCATCACAATATTGGAGAAAATTTATTGCTATTTTTTCTTCCATTGCAGCTCCATTACATGCATTGACAAGTGTCAAGAAAGTCTTCACTGGGGAGATGTACAGTAGAAAGAATTTGATCCTTTGAAGAAAAAGATCAGTCCAGTACCGGTATTGGCTCTTTCGGATCGTAGACAACTATTTAAGATTCAAACTAATGCTAGTGATTACGCCATGGGAGCAGTTCTTATGTAGCATGGTAAGCCCATTTCATTTCATTCTGAAATTTTTAATGGAGGTGTAATTAACTATCCCACTTATGACAAAGAACTTTATGCATTGGTACAAAATGTCAAAAAATGGAAACACTACTTGATGGGAAAGGAGACCATTATCCATACCGACCATCAACCATTGCAATACTTACAACCACAATCAAAGTTGTAGCAATCATGACATTTTAGATGGATGGGTTTTCTACAACAATTTCATTTGGTTATCAGATAGAAAAATGGAATCTACAACAAGGTAGTTGATATCCTTTAAAGTCCTATTGTAAATTCATCTATTATACTCAAACATAATTCTGTTTTGCATGAAAGTTACATTGAACAATATGAAAATGATAGTGACTTTCAACATGTGTATGCAAGCTTGAGTTAAGGAAACCAAATTGAAGAGTTGGATTATCATGTACATAACAATTTGTTGTATCATTTGGGCAAGTTGTGTATTCCACGGGGAGAAAGAAACAGAATCATAAGGGAGGCGCACACCTCATTGATTGTTGAACACTTTGGTGTAGGCAAGACAGTGATGAATCTCCAAAGGTATTGTTATTGGCCACACATGTTTGATAATGTTTCTCATTTCATAAGAGGATGTTCTTTATGTGCAACAAGTAAGCCTAGCAATAGGAAACTTGGATTGTACACTCCAATTTTGGTACCTTCACGTCCATGGGAGAGTATCTCAATGAATTTTGTAGGAGGTCTTCCATTGTCAAAGAAAGGTCATGATTACTTGTATGTAGTTGTAGACAGGTTCAACAAAATGTGCATATTAACACCATGTAAAAAGAAAATTACTCTTGAACAAACAACTCATCTTTTCTTCTAAAACATTTGGGTTCATTTTGGTCTTCTTACTTCTAATATAAGTGATCGAGATTCTCGATTTGTTGGGAATTTTTGGTTGAATTTGTGGGATATGATGGACAAAAATTTGAATAAGAGTACAAAATTTCATTTGCAAACAGATGGAAAAACTGAGGTGGTCAACAAAATATTCATTCATCTTCTTAGAGGATATTGTAGCAAACATCCCAAGTTGTGGGATGAACAGTTGCATTACATACAACATGCATACAACATGGCAAAGCATTCTTGTCATTTGAGGAATGTTTTGGGTACTTGCTAAGTTTTCCATTGGACTTCATGTTTGAGAAAGATGTCGCCATCGATGGTCATAGTGACATCGATAAGACAAGAAATTTCATGGAGCAAATTCAGTTGATACATCATACAGTGCAGGAACAACTTGAGAAAAGTCAAAGCAACTACAAGGGAAGGCATGAAAAACACCGGATTGATCACAAATTTCAAGTTGGAGACGAAATTTGGTTATATATTAGCAAAGAGAGACTTCAAGGGGAAGGTAAAAAGCTTAAGCCAATCCATTATAGTCCTTTTAAAATTCTAGAAAAGATTGGTAACAATGCATTTAAACTTGATTTGCCTCCTTATATGCAAATATACTATGTTGTTAATGTTGAGAATTTAAGATCATTTTAGCCTCCTTTGATTAATGATCAAGGAGAGCATGTTCAACTACCATCAATAGATGATTTCTTGCCAGAATATATTGATGAAATTTAGCAGGATCTCATACTTGACAGAAGAACCAGGACTTTGAAAAGAGGGGATGTTGACTACCTTAGAGTGGGACCCAAGGGACAAAAGCCTTTTAAAGAGAAATGGTTGCAGATCGAGAAGGTGAGGGAGTTGTACCCTAACCTGCTGAACAACTGATAATATCTTTTGGGGTCCAAAAGGCTTCTAGTGGAGAGGAATGATCAGGCGCTCAATATTTAGCTCAAAAATCAAAGTTCTCATAATGGCTCAATACCTAAATGACTGCGTCTGTCTCGGTAAAACGATCTCGATGCAACTCGTTTCATTGAAAAATGAGTTCGTATGAGGAAGTTATTGAGTTATGTTTGCTTTGCTAAACAGGAAAAATTTGCAAAAAAAAATTCCCAATAACTGCACAGTCAGCAGTCCGTACTACTGACGTGGCAAGTGACTAGGTAGGGTCAATGAACGGTCAACATCTTACCACAGTGCGATAAGTGTCATGTTCTTATTGGGTTTCATATTGGTGATGTGGCACATTTATATTGGTTAGTTTTGGACCAATGAGAAAATACTGTGTGGCAAGCCCGGAGGCTGCCACGCGGAACCTCCCAATGGCCTAGGCAAAGGGCATAGTTCAACAAAATATTTATGGAGGCGCAAGGGTTCGACCCCATGACCTCCCCTCCATAGTCCAAAGCCTTCTACTGCCTCCACCACCAATTGTCACTTAACCATATGGTGGACCATTTATATTTAAACTTTATTGTAGTTTGGGTTGGTAGTTAGGGGAGGGGAAGCCCATAAGCCAGCCATCCCCATGTGAACACGCCCACGGTTACTGTAAAGGGTTAATACAAGGGCTCCAGAAACCAACACCGCAACGATTAGTGCCCATGTGAACACACCCACGGTTACCACAAAGGGTTAATACAACGGCTCCACAAACCAACATCGCAATGGTTAGTGCCCATGTGAACACATCCACGATTACCGCAAAGGGTTAATACAATGACTCCACAAACCAACACCTCAACGGTTACTGCCCATGTGAACGCAATGGATAACGCAGTTAAGGTTACCGAAACCGTCGGGGCTCCAGCACTGCGATAGTTACCGCAGCCATGTGAATGCAACCACGGTCACACCAAACAGTTATGCCGAAGGCTCCAATGCCAACGAAACCGTTAACATTATGCCATGTGTCCGCTCCTCCAATACCATTGGGTCACAATTAGTTAACTGTGTGATAATTGCGCACTAATCTGCAGTTAACTTCTAATTAACTCCACCTAAATTTATTAAACCTAGTTTAGTAGTTGGCGACATTTTGGCGGATTCCGCTATTTTTATGCCTACCCCCAAATTTAGCGCCCTAATTGGAGTTCTTCCATATTTAGAGGAGAAATTGTAGGGAAAAATTGTTTGAGCCATAACTGGAGCAATTTTGGACCAAATTGAGCTCAAGAAAAGGTGTTCCTAGCTAATTTCAACATTCTGAACACATTGGTGCAGGTATCATGAGCAGTAGAGCTTTGTAAACATCATTTTTCCATATTGATCTAATATAGAGGCCTAAGCCATGGAAGCTGGACCAAGGAGATGTAGCCCTGGAGGGGTGAACTCCTTCATCAAAACATTGTGTTAAAGTGTTCAATTGATGGTTTTTTGTACTTTTTATTGCTGTTGTTTAACATTGTTATTTTACGCTATTTTTCTCATGAATGCCACATAAAACTTGATGAAATTTACCTGTTTCAATCACCAAACAACCTAAGGAAATCTATGCACAGGAAGCAATGAAAAAGAATGTGTTTATAAATCTGTAATTGAAATTAGCACATAAAAACTAACATTCAGTAACAGATCACTCAAGATGAGTGGCTTGCACACACACATCATCTAGATTATTGGGATTAAACATTAAGATATTATGTCTAAGGTAATTCTGTAAACCCCTTATGTCATTCAACAATGTGTCCTGTTATTGCAAATCTACACCTAACATCAAAGACCTTTTTCTGAATTCTTGGGTGTTGTCTTGCACATTTTGACCTTTAAGCTCTCTAAAGTTATGCCAATTCATGATGGCTTTATGCATATAAGCTAGAGGGTAGAATTTTCTTTTGATTGCAACAATGAAATCATTCCAAGAAATTGAGATCTTACAGTGTTTTTTAATCTCCTCTTGGGTCTTTGATTCCCACCATACCAGTGTTGCACCCTCCATTCTCAAGGAAACTAACTGAATCTTTATGTCATCCTCTTGAAGGTTTTGAAACTACAATAGACCTCCAACTGGCGAATCGAATTATCAAGCTTCTCTGCATTCACTTCACCATTATACATGGGCAACTCAAATTTAACATCAAGTTTTAAAAAAGGTGATTTACCAGTTTCATTTGAAGTATGATGATGAGTATGAGTAAGGGTTGTGTTAGTGGAAGAGGGTGAAGATGCTTGTGAAGAAGAAGATGAAGAAGATGGTGGAGAGTGTGGAGGTTTGTCTCCATTTCCATTACCTCCTTTTCCATTACCTCCTCTTGAAGGGCCTTCTCCTTTGGGACGTTTAGAACTCTCCCCTTGCAACCTCGTATTCCTCTCTTCATATATGACCTTTACCATCTCTGTTATATCAAAGAAATCCTTTCTGAAGGTCTTCTCATCTTCTGTCATGTTTGTGGGTTCTCCTTCATGAGACATGATCTTTGGAGTCTCAACTGCAACTCGAGGCTGAAATGGTGTTGGAGATTGTGGAAACCTTTCTCTCCTTCCCCTTGACCCAACTTCAGGGCTTCCAACCAGCTTCCCTTCTCCTCTTTTGAGTTTTAACTTTATAAGTATGACATAAACTTGCAAACAGTTAAATCCTTCTTTCACAAAGAAAACCTAGTGCTCTGATACCAAAATGATCTAATTTAGAATATTAGATTGATGTGCCAAGATCCTCCTCAGATTAGAAACAAAATGCTTTCATTGTGCTTAAAGATTCATGAATTTTTGCAAATGAAAATGATGAGTTTTTATGTTAATTTTATGAGCAATTTAACATAAATAAGAGACTAAACAACAGCATAAACATGTACAAAACATCATCAAAACCACATTACAACAGGAACATGATAAAGGAGTTCACCCCTCCTGGACTACATGTCCTTGGTCCAACTTCGAATGGCTTGGGCCTCTCTATTATGCTCAAAAGTGTAAAAAGATGTGTTTACAATGCTCAAATGCTTCTAAAACCTGCTCCAATGAGTCCAGAATGTCCAAAAATGGCTACCTAGCCTTTTTTTTTGCCTCCAATTTGGTCAAGAATTGTAGTAGTTATGACCTATCCTAGTTTTCCCAATATTCACTCCACAAATTGCACCATTTCCTGCAATTTCGCTCCAAAAAGTGCTAACTGGGTGAAAATTTCGTTGTGCAGCAGCCATAAACTATCGGCGTTGACAGCTCCATCGTAAGTCGCAATCGAAGGCAACCGGAAAGCCTTATGGTTTGTGAACGCGACGTGCACAATATACGATTGCAATAAGAAACGAACCTGACGAAACTACAAATTGTAGTATAACTATATCGCATCCAGAATATATCGCAATCGGTGGAGCCAGGATAAGACATATAACGAGACTTTGCATTGTGCGATATGCGATTTCGATATCGCAATCGCAACGTGATCTTGTCGAGGTCGATTCTGTAACACTTCCCGTCTACGATGTGCGATTGCGATCATCGCATCACAACCCTTACTTTCTCTAGGGTCGATTCTTTAATGCCTTCCCTGTTGCGATGTGCGATTGTGATTATTGCATCACACCCTCGCTTGCTTTAGAGCTGATTCTTTAATGCTGACCCACCTCCGATATGCGAAGTGTGAAATGCGGGGCCAATGGCGGTTTGCCACTCGGCGCTTCCCCATTCGCTGAAGAGTCCTGCCACGTTATATTCTCTTGCCATCTGTCCACATCAGACCTGAACTTTGACTTGCTCTAACTTCTTCATATGAGCTCAGATTCGAGTGTCGATTGCACCATTGGAATCAGAATGACGAGCACTTCAATCTGAAGCTAAGTTTATCAAGATTCTGCCTCTTTGAGTTTGAGCCTAAATTTAAGCACTTGATCAATATGCCTTCTGGATACACTGTTGGAAGAGACCAAAGATCTATTCACAGTAACTAATGAGAATGTAAGGACAATCATTTTCTTGTTTGGCTCAACAAGTAACTTTCAAATTATTAAGTTATGTCTGTTGCAATTCCAAGTACATCACTCTGCAAATGGTATTTCCATGCTAACATGGAGCCAAGGCCCTACTAGTCATGTAAAAAGGTCACTGTGAAATATCTTGGAACCACCATTATGCATATAATATAGGAATGCCTTTGAATAAAAAAGTAAAAACATTTATTTTTATGCAAATTAATTATGCTCAAACCAGTACATGTTTCAACTGCATTATTGAAGCAATTACCCAATGTCTAAGGATTAAAGTGTTCTTCCATATTACTTTTAACAAACAACCACAATTTGCAACCTCGTTACTACTGAAGAAGAGTGTCCACAAAAAGCGGGTTAAATACTCCCTCCTAGAATATCTATATAGTAGGTTAAATACTCCCTCCTAGAATATCTATATAGATGACATGATGCTAGTTCATGAGCTAAATTTGTTGAAATGATGTTAATTCATGAGCTAAATTACGTATACAACTCAACTTTAATGCCTAGCGATATAAATTTACAAAACTATCAAAATGGCATCATTGATCCTCTGAAGGATGAGAGACCCCATTTTTACAAAACATTATCAGACGATTCAGAGCTCAAAATTCATATGTAATACTGTAATACACTTCATTATAACAGATTTTTGTGACACCATAAAAGAATTACGCTGTTTATGGGGGTCCATTCTCTACATATATCTAAAAGTGCCAATGTCTAAAAAACAAAGGCAGATAGTTAGATATACTAAATCTAGAACAAATCACAAGTCATATGGAGCTTAATGTCAGAGCCTAATGTTCAAAGGTACCTATTGAACATTCAACTGCAACCAAAACTTTGGACCATCATTATGATGGAGGATGGGCCTGAATGCATCTTCTTCCAATGCCTTGCAAAATTTCCTCATGCGTATGTGAACTTGAAAAGGAAAAAGTGTAAAATTACTTCGTGTCAAAACAATAAACAAAAAAGAATGACTATATTCAAACCAATGTATCGAAATGAGAGATATCATAAGTTAATATGAGCATGGCAACTTTCCATAGAATTTAGCATCCAAAGTAAATCCCAATGATATCCCACTATCAACTTAATAATTTTGCCTAAATCCTTACTTGAGCAGGAAACCTTGATTCTCCTTGACACTTCTAATCCTCCCAAGTTGTTGGATCAATATTAGTTCCTCCAAAACTTGTAGCCTTATGGAAATCCATTCAGACTATATTAGCCATGTCGATTTTTAATGATCATTGTTTAGGGAAAAAATCTAGCACTAAAGAGTTTCATAAAAAGAAAACAAAGAAATATCGGATATTAGAGAAACCTCAAAGATTCCATGGAACTGGTATGTAGTGTATTTATACATAAATAGAGGTAGACTAAGGGTTATTGCACAAATGGAATCTTGATATCTTTGTGGTAAACCTAAAACCAAATCAAATAATCAGTATCTACAACAAGAATATTTCATATGGGACAATGAATCTCAGAAAAAAAAAGTTTCAACTTGTGTTTGTATTAAAAACATTTATCTTAATAGGTTTAATGTCGGGCATGCTAAGCAAGTGAATTGACATAATTGATTCCTTTAATGGAGTATGCTTAACGTCAAGAAAAAAATCCCAGATGTACAAATGTCTAGCTAGGAACCTAAACCCTTTTAGTAAAATTTTAATTTAATTGTCAATAATTGTTAGGTGGATGGTAAGGATTTAACCTCCATAGAATATTATAGAATATTTTTAGTATGATACACAAATCAAAAGTTGAGATTCATCTCCAAAGTAGTTGTGTCCTTTTTGTTTTTTAATTAAACTGATTAATTAAAAAAATGTCATATGAAATGAGTTATGATTCTTTTTAGCATGTGGTATTCATAAGCCATAGTATTGGCCTACGAAATTATACAAAGCCTATTTAGAAATTAAAAATCTTCATGATAAAATAAGATAAATATCCATAGATAAGAATCTTATTTCATACATTTTCAAAAATATATATATATATATTATAATAATTAAAATAAATAATATTTAATAAAATTATAATTTATTAATTAAATGATTTTTTTATTTTAATAATTTAAAATATATTATAAATAATATTTTTTATGATTAATAATTATTAATATTTATCAACTTATTTAATAAATTAATCAAAATAAAATTTCACCTAATTATCACATCACATCTCATCTCATAATTAATTAAAAATAATAATAATAAAACAATATCATTTTTTTTAATGTAAAAACAACTACCAAACATATAATTCATTTACTTCGTTTCCTCGACTCTATTCATTGATTTCTATTGTATTTCAAATGTGTGGGCAATTCAATTCGTTTGTAATATATTTTCCGATATGTTTGGGAATTCATTTCACTTTTTGTTAAGAGTATAAAAAATTCAAAGGCAAGATATTAAATTACTTTTCATCGAATGTCACTATGATATTTTTTTTCCCGAATATATATATATATAATTTCTTAAAAATATAGTGTCGATTTAAACCGATACAATCTGATATATATATATATATATATTAAAAGTAATGAAGTTATGTGTAGATTTAGGATTGTCAGTTTAATTTTGAGAGGGTTATGGTCTTTAAAACTTTTAAAGATCATTTTTTTATGGAATTATGTCACATGGTAATTTTGTATGTAAATTTGGCACCTAACAAAATTACATTTTCCATTTGAGACCATTTGGAAGGTGTTTTCATGTTGATTATGTTTGATTTTACATTTTTTTAAAGGTTTTTTCAAATTCTTTTTATTTATAATTATATTTTGTTAATCATGTTTGTGAAATTTTTTACATTTAATGTATCATTTGAGGCTAATGTCTTTACTTTAAAATGTGTATGTACAATATCTAATAATGATTGTGGAAAATATCTAAACAATTTTCAAAAGGAACTTATTAGTTGAAGTATGGAGAATTTTATTATAAATGTATATAAACAAAATTGTCATCATAATTCCTTAGATGATTTTCATATAACCTCTTAAAATATTGATCAAAGTCCTATTCATTGTAACCATTATCTTCCTATAAAATATGTGGTTCAAAGGCAATGCATTTCTTTAATTCATTTTCCAACTTCTCTTGCAATGAAACCCAAAATATACTAAGAAATCTAGTATCTGTTGAAAATGCAACAAGATGATGGAGCTTAGTGAAAAGAAGTCGCATTCACTAAGTGTGCCCGTAGGCTATTTTTGGCGCAAAGTCTATTTTTAGAATATGTCTATTTTTAGACATATGGATCATGGTCTATGAGTTGCAGGATGCTATTTGTGGATGATTGGTCATGTTGGTAAAAATAGATGGACTTCTATTTTTAGACATATGGGTGGAATCTATTTTAGACTGCCAGGCTAAAAATAGAACAGTCGAATATTATTATCTCTTAATAATATTTGGACTATAAACATTATCTTATTCTCTTGGAGCACTTCAGTTCGAGCTACAGATGTGGCACATGCAACTGCCAGAAGGAAATACATTTTTCTAATGGGTTAGTTGAGCTATTGCATGAAGGACTTCAGTTAGAACTTCAGTAATTGAGTTCTGTGGAGTTGAATAAGGAGTTGATGGAGTTGTGTTCAGTTTGACTTAGTTGAACTAGTTGTTTTAGTCTAATTAACAAATACACTAGTGTTGAGTGGTGTGAATTAGTTACTAATTAATTCACTAATTATTAACCCATAAATCAACTGAGGAATACATCAGTTAACTCAGTGCATGGACAGTTCAGTGGAGACAAGTGTTAGAGGTGAGTGAAAGGGCAAGACTGCTGCCAGTTGTGACTATAGTTGTGCATGAGATTTTCACAATCAATGGATTGAGTATTGCCAATGAGAATTGTGTGGTTCAGCCAAGGGAAATACGAGTTTGGATCAGTCATTCTCATCTATTCTCATGCAGGATTGTGCAGTGGAGCCAGGCAAACAACGGAGGAGATTTGAACCTGTGATTGATTCAGATCTGAGCTAGTTTGTGTGTAACAGGTGGAGATAGTGCTGATACTTGCGAGGAGTATTGACTATGTATTGTTACATGTTCTCAATCAATATAATATACAGATAGTTGGGGGTTTTCAGTTGTATGCTTTCCCCGTGATACACTGTGTTGATATGTGTGATTGATGTTTCAATGTGCGCATGTGATTGTTTCTTTAATACTGCAAATTGATGATCAACGTAGAGGAGGTTATGTATTATGCATGATTCCGCAAATAGTGTATAATTAGGATAATCTCTGTGAGTAAGTGTCATATTATTCAAAATTTCTACAATATCTCTATCATAGATCATGTTGCTTGGAATCTGAAAGTGCACATTGACCTTTTCAATGAACAAACTTGCAACTTCTTGTGCTTTGATGGTTTTCTTAAAAGACATCAAAATGCACATTATTGAACCTATGTAGTACGACATACATGTTGTCATGCCATATTCTTATTCTTTACAAATTTCATGGCTATGTTTTCCCATGACCTTGTAGGGACAAGAAGTGAACTATATGGTCCTTGCATCCTTTCAATAGGCTTCTCGGTACAACACAAAACTTAACCTTTCATAAGCCTAAAATCTTCTTTTTTCATCCTGGGCCAATAAATAACTCTAGAAATTTTTCATAATCTTTACAATACAAAAGTGACTAGCAACTGTGGAGGCATGAGCCTCCTTTATCAATTGTACTTACTTTTCCTTTAGTACACAAAGGATCCCCATCATATAGATTAATCTATATTGGAGATTGTAAAAAACGTCTTCTTGTTCCTGTTGATCATGTAACTACTAACACACTCCCCCAAAATCTTCATCTCATGCATACTCTTATGTGTGTGTTTCATGGATGAAATGATCCATGTGTGTAATGACTCCTAAAGATGTGATTGTGATGCTACTAGTATTGAAAATAACTAAGTGGCCAACTTGTTGGTTGTGCCCTTTTTATATTTACTATCACTAGATGAAATTGTTGTAGAAATCTCATCCATTTATTGTGTATTACATTTTGGAGCTTACCCTAATCTCATAAGCATTGTAGAGGCTAGTGATCAATATGGATGATGGTTTCCTTACCCAATAGGTAACACTTTCACTTTTTCATTTATTGAACCAAGGTATGGAGTTCCTCATTATATGTGGCATAGTTAGTATTGCTACATGGAATAGCTCTAAATAATAGAAGATTGATCTCCCCACCTTTATTAACATTTCTCCCATAACATACCCACGAACCTCAACTTTTACCTTGAATGGATTTTGCAATTTAGATAATAATATCAATAAGGCTTGACTAATTTTTTAATTCAATTCTTTAAAACCTTTTTATTCACCCTTAACCCATTAGAAACTTTTACCATTAGTTATTATAACATAAAGTGATGTTGCCATAATTGAAAATTGATGCTATAAATTTCTTACATACATATACAACACACACACACAATATTTATACTACAATTAAGATAAATTAATAAAAATTTAGAGTGGAGACTAGTGCCATACTGTGATGGACCTTCCAATTCTAACTTCAATGATATCATTGACACTAAGGCTATGAATATTTCCTAAAATTAATCAATCAAACTTACAAGGTTAGAGCCAAGCTAGCTATAAGAGATCCTTCTAGAGGTGTTGGAAATGATAGCTGCAATAAACTCAATAGATTGAGAGAGGTGGAAGGAGTTTGATTGCTAATTCAAGTTTCTACATAAAAAATAGGGTTTTTCAAAGGTATCAGAAAATAAACTAGTTTTGTAAGAGGAATTGAATAATATAAATAAGAAAGGAAGCAATCTTAAGGTGTGGGATAATGTTAAGTTAGATTTTGGAGGGTTCAAGCTAGATGAAGCCTGCTCGATGCTTCTAATGGCTCTCTCGAGTAGGAAGGCCCACTCTCATAAAATCAATTATTGAAGCAATTCTAGTTTTTTGAGTCACTCTAGCTTAGATTCCTCAAGAAAATCAATCAACTTGTGCTCCAGTTCCTTTGGTATGGAATGGAAGAAAAACACATATTTGCATAGATAGTTTTGGAATTTATTGCTCTACCGAAATCCCTAGGTGGTTGGGCACTCAAAATTATAAATTGGTCAACCACCACTCTATACATGGCCAAGTATTGTAGGTGCAATACACTACTAAAAAAATATTCATCCCACTTCCATGTCTGACTAGATAAGATATACTACAAATTTCTTTGCCTTAGATTATATCACATGGAAATCCATTAGAAATTCCTTCCCTATCCTTGGTAATTGTTTAGTGTGGGGGTCTATGCATGAAGTTGGGTTACACTTTTTGGGAAGAGAGGGTGCATTTTGGGTAAAAAATAACAGCTTGATCGAGTCATTTTAAGCACTTGATCGAGCAATCTTTGAGCCCTTGATCAAGTTGTTTGAGGGAATAAAGATAGCTCGATCAGTGTTAAAACAAACCATTGATCGAGCCCCTGTGTAATGCGAGTTTACCTAGGAGCTCAAGCAAGACATGTTTTCTAAATTTCTCACCAATACAAACTAGGTGTGGAATTAAAAAAAGTAGCTCGATCGATCTATGAGATCGATCGAACATTAAATCTAGATTGAGCCTTAAAGTTAGATAGAACCTCTATTTAACCATGTTAAGGGCTTGATCGATGGTTTCTTAAACCCTCAATCAAGTTATTTGAAGTTTTATCTCAAGCGCTCAATTGAGCTATTGAGGGCCTAAAAAACAATGTTTTAGTTCCCCTTCTATAGATTTCTTTGTAACAACATTTTGCACCCTTGCAGATTTATGACAGAATTTGTCCTTAAGTGGAAGAGTTGATCATGTTGGATTTGTGAAAGAATCCTCTATCCAATGGCATATGAGTTTAACACTTCTGAATTTATATGATATTTTTGATCTAATTTCTTTTAAACATAATTCTTGAATTTTTTTTGGACAATTTCAGAGGGGCTGAATAAAAAATCAAGAACATAAAATATACACAATGAAAAAATTTCAAAAAATACCACTATTTTTATTTACAAGTCCTCTTCAAAAGGGTACTATTGGTTTTTCAATTTATTTAAACAGCCGAAAAAATCTTACGCAAACAAATGTGTTTACAAAATGCAATTGAAATATTACTTCGCCAACTTCAAAAAATAATAAAAAATATAATTTTGCATAAAAAATAATTTTTTAATATGAAAAAAATAGTTCTCTCTTTGTAGATCATATATATATATATAAGACTAAGTTATGATATGTGAACACACACATACCTCTTAATATGTGCGAAAATTCGCAAGGACAAGCATTTCATTTAATGGAAAAATGACAGATTATATGACACTGAAAAAAATTGCAAAAAAATATCATTAGGACAAAAACATAAGTCTCATTAGGAATTGGGAAAGAGCTTCACTTTACTAAACATCTATGGTTCGCATGAGAAGAGAGTGAGGTTCGGGATTGATCTTTTTGAAAAGACAATAGTCAAGAGAGAAAATTTGATTCTTGGAGAGGACCTAAACTTCTCATTGAAGTTACAGAACCCTAGGGCAAGTGAGCTAGGCTAAATACCCTATCTGATTTCTTTATTCATCACTTAGCCTCTTCAAATACAATTGATTTTAATCCCATAAAAATTAAGCCCACTTGGAGGAATCAAAGGGTAGGCTAAGACAATGTAGCCAAGTGTATTGACAAGTTTCTGCTTGCAGAAGGTTTGGTGCACCAACAGTCTTCTTCGACAATGGGTTGAGGTGGGAGGTGAATCTGACCATTCTCCTATTTTTCTTGAGCTGAAAGGAAACTCCCAAAATTTGGCTAGTCCCTTCAAGATGAACGTTGGATGGATTTAGGATGAATCCTTCTTATCTTTGGTAAAAAATAATTAGAGACAATATGACGAGAATGCAAATATTTTAGCAGTTTAGCAGTTTGCTGCAAATCTCAAACAAATAATTTTTTGACTAAGGATTGGGTTGTTCAAAAGAGGAATGTGAAGGAGGAGGAATGGTTGAATATAGAGAGATAGTTTCCCAGATGGTCGAAACAAGCGACGAAGGCTTCAGAGACTGAGACTCCAGGGAGGTTTGGGGAAGGTTAATTTCAAGGAGAAAAGATATTATGGAAGCTAAGGAAGAAGAATGGAGTTTAAAAAGTAAATCCATCTTGCTCGAGAAAGGAGATGAAAACACAAAATTATTCTAGGCCTGTGCCAAGAGTAGAAAGATGACAAATATTATATGGAGAATGAAAGACCATTTTGGAAGAGAGGTCACAAAATTTGAAGGTTTGGCTGCCATGGGAAGGGACCACTTCGAAAATTTTTATTTTACCCCTGAAGGAACCACAATAGCAGAGATTCTCATAGTTGTAAACTACTTCCCTTGTTTTGTGGAAGCAGAGGAAAGCCAAAATCTAATGGAGGAATTCTTAGAAGAAGAGCTCAATTTAGTCCTCTCTAGTTTCTAGAAAGATAAGAGCCTGGTCCAAATGGATGGAATATTGAGTTCTTCCTAGAGCTTTTTGATTTTATAGGAGGAGACCTCTTGCAGGTGATCAATGAACCCAGACAAGAGGGGCACATTCTCCATACTTTTAATTCAACCTTCATAGCATTGATCCCAAAAGTTGATGAACCATCCTCCTTTGAATATTTTTGGCCTATCTCTCTTTGCATATATATATATATATTATATATATATATATATATATATATATTTCCAAAGTGATTTCTATGAGGATCAAGCATATTCTTTCAAAATTTATTTGTTTTGAACAATTTGGATTTTTAGATGGAAGACAAATACATGAGGCAATAGGGCTTCCCTAAGAAGGTCTTCCCAACATCAAAACAAAGAATATGAAAGGAATTAACTTCAAGCTTGACTTGTCCAAGGATTATGATTGTGTCAACTGGCTCTTTAGTCGCTTCATTCTTACTCAAGTGGGCTTGAGGTTCCTTTTATAAACTAGAATATGGGTTGATTGATTTTTGTGTCTTTTGCAGTGCTCATAAATTGTGCAACCTCCCCCTTCTTAGAGAGGGCTTAGAAAAGGTTTTCCATTGTCTCTACTTCTATTCTTGATCATCGCAGAGGGCCTGAGTAGAATGTTAGAGGCAACAAATTGAAGAGGAGACTTCCAAGGCATCACGGTGGTTAAAATTCTCTCCATATCCCACCTTCTCTTTATAGAAGATGTCCTTGTTTTCTGTAATGGTACTCTTAGAGATCTTAAGTGTCTTCATGATATGTTGGGACCGTTCAGCATAACATCGAGTATGCTTATTAATGCCATGAAATCCTCCATTACCATCCACAACTTGGAGGATTAAGATATAAACAACATCAAAACTTACTTCCCATATGATATTTTGACATTTGAGTCAAGTTTGAATTATCTAGGCCTCCACCTAGAGCCAAACTATTGCAGGATCGAAGACTGGTATTGGTTTATAGAAAAATTGGAGAAGAGACTTCCCTGTTGGAGTGATAGATGGATTTCTCGAGTTGGTCGGTTAGTCATGGAAAAATTAGTGTTAGAATCTATTCTTGTTTATTGGATGGATTTGGCATGGATTCCCAAAGGAGTATTGGAAAAAATATGAAGGATTTGTTTCGAATATCTTTGGGAAGGGTTTGCAGACAAGTATGTGCTACCCTAGGTAAAATGGTCTAGGATTGCTAACCCAAATTGTTGCGAGGATGGGGCTTAAAGAATATTTTTTGTTTGCTAAGGCCTTGGTAGCCAAGTGTTGATGGAGGCTATTATATATAAACAACCTATGGACTGAGGTAGTTTACCAAAAGTACATTAGCCCCATGTCGTTGGAAATATGGGTCAGATTGTTGAAAAGTGTGCAACAAGAAATGCTTGTTGAGAATGCAACAAGATGATGGAGCTTAGTGGAAAGGAGTCGCCTTCACTAAGTGGGCCCGCAGGCTATTTTTGGCATAAGTCTATTTTTAGACTATGTCTATTTTTAGACATATGGATCATGGTCTATGAGTTGCAGGATGCTATTTGTGGATGATTGATCATGTTGGTAAAAATAGATGGACTTCTATTTTTAGACATATGGGCGGAGTCTATTTGTAGATTGCCAGGCTAAAAATAGAAAAGTCAAATATTATTATCTCACAATAATATTTGGACTATAAACTTAATCTTATTCTCTTGGAGCACTTCAGTTCGAGCTACGGATGTGGCACATGCAATTGCATGAAGGAAATACGTGGTTCTTATGGGTTAGTTGAATATTTGCATGCATGACTTCAGTTAGAACTCAAGTGAGTTGAGTTTAGTGGACTGGAGGTGCAGTTGATGGAGTTTTGTTCAGTTTAGCTTTGTTAAACTGGTTGTATTTAGTCTAACTGGCAAATAGACTAGAGATGAGTTGGGTGAATTAGTTATTAATTAATTCACAAGTTATTAACTCTAATACAACTAATGAATACATCAGTTAACTCAGTTGCATGTCAGTGCATGTTCAGTTCAGCAGGGACAGGTGTTAGAGAATCAGATTGCTATCAGTTGTGAATATAGTTGTGCACCAGATCTTGCACAATCAGAGGGATTGAGTATGCCAATGAGGATTGCGTGGTTCAGCCAAGGAAATACGAGTTTGCTTCATTTCATTCATCAGTATTCTCATGCAGGATTGCGCAGTGGAGGCAGGCAAGCAGCGAGGGAGATTTGGAGATCAGATCTGAGCTGTATTGTGTGTAACAGAGGTGGAGATACTTGTGAGAAGTATTATGCTGTGTAATGTTACATGACTCAATCATTAATATACAGATAGTTGGGGTTTTTAGCGAGATGCTTTCCCCGGGATACATACTGTGTTAATGTGTGGATGCTCTTGATGTTTTATTGTTATTGATGCTGCTATATTGATGATCAACGTAGAGGAGCTTATGTATTGTGTATGTTTTCCGCAATAGTACATGATCAGGATAATCTCTGTTGAATATGTGTTAAATTATTCAAAATTTCTACATAGATTACCTCATAAATCAAAAGGAAATATATATTGTGTTTGGCAAGCTATATTAAATTCTTTCAAACTGATTGCATATAGACTTACTTGGAGGATAGGGAATGTGCAAATGCTTCGTTTGGGTTGTGACCCTTGGCTTGACAGTGGTGGGGATCATATCCTTTCTCAAGAACTAATCCACTTCTTCAGTGATGAGGGATATACATATTTTTTCCAAGTTGCTAATCCGCAAGCCACTAATCTATGGATTCAGGGGTGGCATACAATAGAAGAATTAAATTTGCTAGCAGAGCTTTGGGAGGAATGGAGGCGATATGTGGGGGCTCTTTCAAGGGCACATATCAGATTAAATGAGCATGAGGATCAATTAATATAGACCGCAACTCCTTTTGGCATCTACACTCCTAAAATGGGGTACATTCACTTAATGACTCAAAACTAGCTAGATGCTCTAGAATGGTGGTGGAGTGCGGTGTGGAAGGCCAAATGCCCCACAAAATTGAAGATTCTCACATGGTGCATTATGGATAAAAAAGTTCCCACATGGAAAGTCATATAACGTAGGTATATGGTTGGGCCTGGTTAGTGAGCATTATGCAAAAATTCCAGTGAAACTTTAGATCACCTTTTTGTTACATGTTCGTTCACACAAGAAGTCTAGTCGAAATGTAGGTAAATCCTTTGAATGCCTTGTAGATGGAATGAGGAGACATTTACTATCTCCTGGAAATACTAGGAGCAAGATCGGGCCAACAAACCTATTCAGGCACTTCCCCTTATCATCACCTGCGATGTGTGGATAGCCCGAAAAATGATGATTTTCCAAGACCTTCCTCCATACCCGGGAGAGACAATAGGGGAGAGCCTTGCCATTTTAAGCCACTATTTATGGGTTAAATCCTCATAACCAATTAGACACATCAAGGAGGAACCTTTTGATAATTCTATGCCCCGAGGCTACTTTGATGGCACAACACAAAATGATGGGAACCAAGCAGGAGGGGGATTTATTCTCCATCTTTCTTAGCAACACCTCTTCTGTGTTAAAATTGGTTTAGGCAGTGCCACCAATAACTAGGAAGAATCTATGGCTTACAGGTCTTTGATTTCTTGTGCTAGGGAGAAGGGATGTGAAAAGCACAAATCATGGGGGACTCTATGTTGGTTGTTAATTGGGTTAATGTTGTTCAACAATGCAAGAAAATTTATTTGCACAAGATTGTGATAGATATTAGAAGACTATGTCTTGATTTTGAATATTTCTCTTGCAAACACATATACAGGGAAAGAAACAGGGAAGCAAACAAGCTTTCTAAGGAAGGCCTTCTCTTGGATAGGGGCCTCTGGCAGGTGACTGAGCTCCATGGTTCAGGCCACTTCGAGTTTTACCACAGACCTTATGAGGATAAAGCACAATTTTTTTTGGGGAGCTCGGCCTAGCCCCATGATTCAGGTATCACTTTTTTGTTTCAACCACTTATTTATATATATATATATATATAGATACTATTATATAGTAGTAGTATATATATATATATATATATATAATATATATATAATATTATAATATTATATATACTATATAGATAATCATGTTAGATGATTGTGTTTTCTTGTTTAATGGCACTAGTCCCTTTGATAGTGCGTATTTGCATGTAACTCTCTACCATAGGGTCTTTATTGACACAATCTCTTTTCATGCCACTCGACACTTGATGCATTTTGGAACTATAATTGGTTTATGCATGGTTTCTGCAATCTGATACTAACATTTTATGGGACAAATTTTGTTGGGTATGCCTATCAAAGGTGATGGCCTTCTTGTTTTTCCAAATGTTTAGCTTGGGTCAATTTGAGTAATGCACTAGTATAGTGCATATGTTAAATGTAATTTTGTTAAACATCTTAATGAAATTAAGGTTTTTTCCTTGGAAAATAAGATTAAAAAGGGTTAAATCAAATATAGAAAGAGGTTTCTTCTGCATTATAACAAGAAATTGCAATCATCTAATCTATAATACAAATATATAGAGAGAAATTATAGATCGTTTTGATTTATATTTATTAGGTATATTAACATAAACTCTCTTTCTCTCTATATATAACAAATCTATAAAATTTTAAGATTATTTCCCTTTTCTCTAATAATTGAAAAGCAACATCTTACTTTCTCTTTACAAACTAATAATAAAAAACATCCATTAACTTTCATTTCACACTAATGTCCAAAAACAACAATAGACTTTCCTTACTAAAAAAAGATAACACCACCTCAAAAATAACAAGAAATAGAAAATAAATCAAATTTACCAAAAACTACAACCAAAGAAGAAGCAAATTGAAAATAATATTACAGCGAATCAATGGTTTGAATATGCAAGACAACTCTATGAGAAAGAATCTGAGGCAAATCCCCCCCCCCCCAGGATCAACACAAATTCAAAGCTCTTCACATTACAGGAGGTGGAGAATGGAATTAAGAAGCTGAAAACAGGAAAGGCAAAGGACTTGGTTGAACTTCAAGCAGAGTATCTAAAATGGGGAATAAACGCTCTTGCATTGCACATCATGGAAATATTCAAAAACATCATTTAGCAAGGATTCACAAGAGACAGGACAACTAGCGTAGCAATACCCCATTTTAAAAGTGGAAACATTAATAACCCATCCAACTATAGAACAATTATGATCAATCCTTTATTTTCAAAGCTTTTTGGTAGCATGGTAGAAGACATAATTAGTAAGTGGACGGAAGTAAAAGAAAAGAGAGCAAGAGGACAAGCAGGTTTTAGGCTGAAACATTCTACAGTGGATCATGGTATCACGTTGAGACACATTGTTGAAAAGGATTGGGAGGACAAAGAAGAAGTATTTTTTTGCTTTGTTGCCTTCAAAAAAGCATTTGACACAATCCCTAGGGATAATTTGTGGTGTGGAATGGAAGAACTTGAAATTCCTGTGCATTATAAATCCATTGTCCATATACTTTATGAAGAAGTGAAAGTCAAAATTAGAACCTCAGCAGGTATTTTAGAAAGCTTTAGAAGTGACATTGGAGTCAAACAAGGTTGCCCTCCATCCCCTACTCTTTTTGGTCTATATATTGATAAATTGGAAGAGTGGCTAAATCTACAAGGTGGAGATGGTGTTCTGTTGGGGGAGTTTGTGATAAAGCTTCTTTTATATGCTAATAATATTGTATTGATTTCTAAATCGGCCCATGGATTGCAAATGCACTTATACGTCCTTGAGCTTTTTTGTAGAGTAGTGGGGATGCAAGTCAATACTAACAAGACCAAAATAATGATTTTCTCTAATAAAAGGAAGTAGAGCCATCATACTTTCTTCTTTGAAGACAACATTCTTGAAGAAGTAAATGAGTACAAGTACCTTGGGATTGATTTCAACAATAAACTCAATTGGGAGAACTGCAGAAAGAAGAGAATTTTAAGAGGGTGGAAAGCATTATATGTTGCTCAATACAGATGTAGAGAGTCATAGTTATGGGATTGAAAAACAATTAAAGTGCTTTTTGGACTCCTAGTTTGTCTAGTGATGCTATAAGGGTGTGAATTGTGGGCTAGCAACACTCCTATCTCAAAATGGAAACAAATTGAAAAAATCCAAAAACGCTTGATCATGAGCAAGTTCAAAATAAAAAGTTCAGTACCTTATGACATAATGTTGAGTGAAACAGGAGCAACTCCCATTGAAGCAATTACTATGGTGCGGCTCATAATATATCTAAAAAGAATTGAGCAAATGAGAGTAGGTAGATGGCCTAATGTCATATTCAATGAAGGCATGAGTGGAAGAAAGAAAACATGGATGAAATAAAACTACACATGGAAGCAAAAATGGAATATCTACCTCAATGTTTGTCCCACAAATAGCAAGGAGCTAAAGGATTTTGTTATGGAGAAGTTTCCTAAAAATGTATGGGGAAAAGAGTTGGGTAGAAAGAAGAAATATTACTTTGAGGAATTCAACCCTACCTGTGATCTACATCAAAAAGAGTTCATTGGAGCTAGCATTTTGTGGAGGGCAAAAGTTCTTATTGCTCAATTAAGGACCAACTCACATCAACTTTGGTGTGAAACCGGAAGGTGAAAAGGCTTAAAGAAGCTTCGGAAGAACCGGTGACTCACATCAACTTTGGTGTGAAACAGGACGGTGAAAAGGCCTAAAGAAGCTTCGGAAGAACCGGTGTGTACATTTTGCACATGTGGGGCTGTGGAATTGGAAAAACATTTCATTTTGGAATGTGATGCATTCAAAGACATCCGAAAAAGTTATGAGAACATGTTAGCATTAGTTTCTTGGCATTGTCTTTTTAGCTAGGCGATTCTTGGAAAGTTGGGCCAGCTCATCATCAATTTGAATTGGAAAATGATTAAATTACGAAAAGCGAAAAACATAAAACTGATGGTCCCATAGACTATTTTGATCTAATAAACCTTAAAATATCATTTCATTTCATTACAAAATAAATTATAGCTAATTTAATATCAACACCTTTAAATCTTAATCTTAACCTATTCTTAAATATTAAGAATAATATTTTCCTTATTTACCTCTTTTAATATTTCACAAAACCTCAAAACATCTCAACTATGCAGTCCTTTGTAAACTAAAGCCTACGAAAATTTCGTAAGGGACTCGCAATTTAACATATTGGAGCAATTAAATTTGAATAATCCAGTGCCATGAACCTAATAGAGAAACAAACAGACTGAAACATTAATAAGACAAGGCTGCGATGCAACGAAATACCTGCCGATTAACATTGCTTTAAACGAAATATTTGAATCATTTGATAAATAGCCTTAGTAATAGCCAAATGGCAATATCACACTGCTAAATTTACTTTGGTTATTGGATAAACACTTTCAAACTTTGGATTTTAAAAACCTTGAGATAAACACAAACTCAAATTTTGGTTTTTAAAAACTTTGGGATAAATGCAAACTCAATAAATTTCAGTTTTTATAAACTTTGGATAAACCCAAATTGATAAACTTCACTTTTAAAAACTTTGGATAAAGGTAAAACTTTAGTTAAAAAGCAAGTTCGATGTCTGAAATTAGACCTCAAAAACTTTGGATAAAGGCACATCTGCAATAAGACCCCCAAGTTGAATGGCCAATGAAAACCATCAAAAATTATTTAAATGATTTTAAAAATTCACTTTTTGCTTAAAACTTTGGTTAAAGCATTAGATAGCAGTTAATATTTAGAAAATCAAACGAAATTAATTCATAGTCAAAGTGATATCAATCACTATATACCTACTACCTACTACTTTCGGCAAGTATAATAATGTGTATTTGAGGAAGCAAAAATCAGAGTACACAAGTGTCACGATATTAAAAAAAATTGTAGTTGTAACGATAAACGTGGACTACATCGTTACTAATGAAATACTCCGAAATGTTGACATTGGATTGCAAATACGATTGAAAAAGCCAAAAAGCAATTATCCACTCAAACTTTAATTTAATATAAATCCTGAAATTTTAAAAATAATCCACGTCATTCCATAACACTTTTTCCAGCTTCACACTCTGACCACGCATCTACACTCCTTCCCGGCAAGCGCAAATATCTCTAACTTTCAAAAGCCGGAGACTGTTTTTGGGAAATTTTGGTTATATTTTGAAAAAAATTGGTATACATTTTTGTAAATTTAAAAAAAAATAAATTTAAAATAATACTGCTTCACATTTTGATCCGTCATCGACACTCTTTCCCAGCCAGCGCAAATATTTTTAACTTTCAAAATCCGTAGTTTAAAGAGATTTTTTTTTTTATTATGTTTTCAAAAAATCCGATATAGATTTTTGTAAATCCAAAAAAAAAAATTTAAAGTAATAATAGAAGCAATCTATCCTACTTGAAATCTGACAAGTGATGCTTGGCTTCTGCTTCACTCCTATCGTTTATGAAAAGTCAAAATATCGATGGATTTTTATAGTTTAAGATTAGCCATTTAAATACTTGTATAAGGAACACCATTAAATCCTATTGTATCTTCCTTAACAATGTATACACAGTAGATAAACACGACTACTGAGATTCCCAGACGGAGTAAACTGAATAGATGTAACTCCAAAAAGCAAACAAGTTGAAATTTATTTTAGGAAAAAATATTATGGTGTAATAAATGATAAAAATTGAAGAAAAACCTTTATGGATCATGCTGGTAGCTCTTAGGTGAGAGACTGCATTTTGAGATTGCATTTTGAGATTGTTATGCGCAGAAAGTTCTACCTCCATTCCATTACATATATAAGTATATATAACTTATATTTAAATAGGGAATTTAGAACAACCTCCGAATGAATAGGAACTAAATTTCTTCCAAATGAATTAATGAATTAATTCCCTCCTAAAATATATTTCTCCATTAATTCTAACAATAAAGAATAAAAAATTAGAGGAAAATTGAACTAGCAATTGTTTCAAAAGATGCACAGCATTAAATTGAAAAAATTATATTTTGGTTTAAAATAATA
>APFE031509626.1:0-29615 GCA_000404065.3 Pinus taeda | reverse complement strand
AGTATATTTTTGTTTTTTTGTTTTTCCTTTTAATTTATAATTTATAATCATATACATCAAGAATCAGCTTAGTGCCCATAAATAAATATTATGAAAACAATTTATATTTAAAAATCTTATCAATTATATGAAATACAATTTTCAACAAAATTATCATTAAAAAATATATATATAGATATATATTGTGGTATTTCTAGTGTAACAATGAGCTTATCTTTTGAGCAAATCATAGCACAATTTGTTAGAACAAAGTATTTTTTAAGGTTGGTGGTTATTTTTTAAGGTTGGTGGTTAAACTGCTTAAGTAGTTGAAGTTGGATGTTGCTTTCACGGTTTCTTATTCTATTTACTAAATTTAACTGGACTTTACTAAACTTGATTCTGTAGTTGAAGTTGGATGTTGCTTTCACGGTTTCTTATTGGATGTTGCTTTCAGGGTTTCTTATTCTATTTACTAAATTTAATTGGACTTTACTAAACTTGATTTCTTGTAGGAGGAAGTTTGTCACAATCGATAGTAAGATCGAACGATTGCATCTACTATTGATATATAGTCGTATTATTGATTTTATATTTATATATAGTTGTATTATTGATTTTATTTTTTATAAATGAAATAAAAACGACAACATTTCATTATAAGTGCATGTCGTTTGATTCATACATTACTTTCTCTCTTTGTTTTTTTCCATGTCATTCTCAATATCCTAAATCAAGAAGCCTCATTAATAGTATTGAGGATTATTGTGTTTGCCAAAATTAATTAAGTGTATGGTTGATTGAGGTGACTTTCTCTCTTTGTTTTTTTCCATGTCATTCTCAATATCCTAAATTAGAAAGCCTCATTAATAGTATTGAGGATGATTGTGTTTGCCAAAATTAATTAAGTGCATGGTTGATTGAGGTGTAGCAGTATGTGATGCAATATATTTTGAATACGAATGAAGTGGTTGTTGTGGATATTCATATACTTGGTTCAACAAAGATAGAACATAATGCTTGAGCTATTAAACATTGGAAATCAATTACATGGCAATGTTTGTTGCCAATGCATTAACTCTTTAAACATTGAATACATGCAGTATCTCAATGTTGTTAACTTCTAGAGTATCTCTCTTTTTGGAGGGGAAACCAAACTTGGTTGCCAATTTCAATCGTGTGAGAAACACATTGCTTATCATGATGCTTATTGTGCTTGTTATGGGTTCAAGAGATGATCTCCTCAACCTATTGATGAACTCTTTATTGTGCAACTTTAACACAAAAGTATGAGAAAAAGCTATTGTGCAAACCAAAGTCTAGTTACAAAATTTTGGATTCGATGCAGAGGCAGAATTCTATCTCCTGGATTGTTATGATCACAACATATGTGCACCATGGGCTTTGTAAGGAAGCCAAATGCAGAGAACAAGTATTCAGCCAAATAAGTTCACTTTCACAAGCCTTCTTCTTACCTGTGCCAACATAGCGAGGATGAAACATGGCAAGGAAATCAATGAAGTTGTAATTAAAAGTGGGCTTCAATCAAATGTGTTTGTTGGGAGTGCCCTGGTGAATATGTATGTTAAAGGTGGGAGTATTGAGGATGCGCTCAAAGTATTTAACAAAATGCCTGAACAAAATGTGGTATCTTGGAATCCCATGATGGTTGGGTATGTGCAGGCATGGCTTGTTGATAAGGCGTTTGGGCTAAAAAGATCCCCAAGAGGAGTGTTGTGTCATGGACTATGATAGTGGTTGGATATGTCCAGAATGGATGCGTTGACGATGTGATGCAACTTTTTCAGGAAATGTTGGAACGTAATGTTGTGTCATGGACATCGATGATTACATGATATATGCAAAGGGGGTGCCTTGATGAAGCCCTAGAACTGTTTGAGAAAATGTTGGAACGAGATGATATTACATGGATTGCAATGATTGTTTGGTTTGCACAAAATGGGTATGTTGATGAGGCCTTCAATCTCTTTAAGAAAATGCCTTAAAATTATGTGTTCCCATGTAATGTGATGATTGCAGAGCTTGCGTAGAATGGTTGTTTTGAAGAGGCCCTACAACTATTTCAAGGTATGCATAGGATAAGTGTCAAGCCAGACTCTGACACATTCGTAAGTGTTCTCTCATCTTATGCAAGCTTGGCATCCTTGGGTTGTGGGAAACATATCCATGAGACATAATTAAAAGTGGATTTGAGCATAATATCTTTGTGGCAAGTGCACTTGTAGACATGTATGCCAAATGCAGGGTTATAAATAATGCGCATAAAGTGTTTGATGAGATTCTTGGCTAGGATGTGGTCTCATGGAATGAAATGATTGTGGGATATGCCATACATGGGTGTGGGAAGGAGGTTATGTGTCTTTTTGAACAAATGAAGCACTATGGCTTGAAGTCATACCATGTGTCCCTTGTTGGTGTTTTGTTTGCATGCTGCCACACAAGCCTAGTTGAGAATGTCTGGCAATACTTTTCATCGCATGAACATGAAAACTGAACAAGTTGAGGTAGATTTCTATATTTACAATTGTTTGAAGGCTAATTCCATATGCATTGGTGGACAGTGAGATCGGTAAGGGGAAAAAATGTGTCGCAGTGATTAGTGAGTTCATCAAATGGAAACAATTATTGGAACAATGAGTAGAATGGTGAGCAGTGAGATTGCTAAAATTATTAAGTGGAATATCCAGTGTGGACAAGGATCAATGAATGAGAAAAACAAAATATATCAACAAGAAAACATATGTTAAACAATGAAATGTCAGAGTTGTTAGGCAACCCCAAAGTCTTTAAAAAAACCTTATTATATGATTAAAAACATATTGAGAGGTAATCGTCAAATCCCTAAATAAAATAAACAAAACGTTAAATTATCAGTATATGATTTGCAAATTTTAATATATTTGTAAATTAGATTATGTGTTTTCGTTGTTTAAAATTTGTTTTAGAAACCATAAATATATCCAACACCATTCAAATATTTGACACACTCTAATGATATAGAGTTCATCTCAAACAAAATCTCTAATTTTAAATAAATTTAACCAAAAAAAATATCAAAACACACCTTCAAAATGTAAAATAGTTAAATTACGACATATAAAAAAAAAAACCTTCAAAATGTAAAACAATTAGACTACCGTGTAAAATTATAACTTGAAGAGATTGATTAACTTTAATAAAAATGAAAAAATTTAAAAATTCCACATTTAACTACTTTTTAAATAATTTAAATAAAATTATACAAAATATTTTTATATTTTGTAATTAATGGAATTTGTTGCATATTCACTTAACCTTTTGTTTAAACTTATAATAGGACAAAAACAATTCTTTTCATTTCAAAGTGAGGGAAACGAAAAGTAAGGCCCCAGAAAAACAAAAATTTCATTTTAAAATTAAGCAAATGGGAAAGATATTTATATTAAATACTTTGAGTTCCATTAAACAATAAGTTCAGCGCATTAAATATAATCCATTTATAAATATTGGTTTAAAAACGTAACTGTCAACTTTCAAAATTCATATAATGGAATAAAATTATAAACACAACAAAAATTTGGGTTTAAACCTAAAAAAGGTGAATAGTGGGTTTAAACTTAAAAAAGGTGAATAGTGAAATCGCTAAAAGGAAAACACAAAACAAAACATTAATTTGAGTGGTGTGTCGTGGGAGACTATATTATGTCTTCAGGGGACGCGATCAAGAATTAAACGGACATGTATCAAGAATTAAACGGACATGTATCAAGAGTGATTAGAACTTTAAAGTTTGAAACCATCATTTTTGTTGGAGACATCAAACACAATATGTGAGAGTTAATAATATCACATTTGTTATATTCTCCTCCTGTTGTTCACGAATTTATTGGAAAAGTTTTCTAAGTAAAATCAAAATAAACTTTATAAAACCAAGAATTTATTGGAAAAGCTTTCTAAGCAAAATATACAACCAAAATAAACTTTATAAAACCAATAAGATTCAAGATGATGATGTCAACCATGGGAGATGATTCACTATTTTTGGAGTAAAAAAATAAAAAGATTAAAAATAAAATAAAATAATAAAACTATTTTTCAACTCATATTTTCAACTTATCTCTCTAAGGTTTTACTCAAATTTCGAGTGGGATATTCGTTTAATGCATCATCATCCAAAGAGTACCCATGTTGCATACTTTCTATGGACCCTACTACACGAAAAATGAGAAATACATGAAAAAATGTGATTGCAATAACGTTTCCCATGTATTTCTCATTTTTCGTGTAGCAAGGTCCATCAAAAAGCATCCAACATAGGTACTCCTTGGACGAGAAATCAAATTTTGCATCCAATGAGTGTTTCCCCTCAAAATTTGAGTAAATTCATAGGAAGATAAGTTGAAAATACGAGTTGGAAAAATATTTTTTTCCTTTTTTCCCTTTAAAATTTGATGATGTAATCTATTCTTATGAGACCCATTTTAGACCTCAAAATTCCCCTAATGTCAACTCAATGAACCTACATAACTTAAGTAATTTTAGCGATAGACAAATGTTATGGGCACAACAAAAAAGTAGACAAAAATGTGAAGTAAACTGATTCAAAAGAAAAGTCTATCGATCTATAGTCATTAAAGCTATATTTTAGTTTTTATTTTTATAAAAAAGAAAATCAATATTGCTAAAATATTAATCAAATTCTACAAATTATATAGTAAAAAGTAAGTAGTGGATATTTTTCAAAAAAACTCAAGATTCTAGATTATGTCATCTTTATCACACCTTCTTTTAGAGTGCCCTATATATAACCATATTAAAACCTAGTTTCAAAAAATTTAAAAACTCAAACCTACTTTCAAAAAATTTAAAAACTCAAGATTCTAGATTATATCATCTTTATCACACATTCTTTTAGAGTGCCTTATATATAACAAATTAAAACCTAGTTTTAAAAATTTTGTTACAAAATTGAGCTTTGTGACATTCTTGGTCAAAATTAGAATAATTTTGGAACCTTTTGAATATAAAAAAAAAATAAAAAATAAAAATAAAAAATTTAAATAGCATAAATCAATATGCTTCCCAAACACAACATTATTATTATTTAATTTTTAATGTGTAAGGAAATGATTCTCTCCCTATAAATTCAATTAATTAAAATATATAATTTAATTAAATATTTATTTAATATTTTATAAAAAATTATCATAAATATTTTAAAGCATTCAATTAAAAAAACATATTTTTAATAAAAAAAAAAATAAATAATAATAAAAATTAAAATAACACATCTTTAAAGACATTTTAAATGTTTCTTTAATTTATAACTAAAGTTGTAAAACAACGAATTCTCTAATCTTGAATTTATACAACTATCTCACTTGGCCCGTGCTTACATCTTCTAGATGCTACATGCACAATCCCTTCTTTTTTTCCGAAAAAAAAGCGTGCACAATCCCTTCTTACCTACATACACTAGCACATTTATTTGTTTTGCTGGTATTGTTTCTATTCTAATAGTCAACTTACAAAATATCTTTAAACTTAAAATGGTTATACAAAGTTTATGTTAAATTTAGTATTTTTTTAATTAAAACCTATATGATATTTAAAATTGGATATCAATATTTTAGAATTAAATGGGAGATTAATATATTAAAATTTGTAAGGATTCGGAAATCACAGCCATGTTTTATATTATGGTAATTCGAAAGGAAAGGAATATAATAATTTTTTAAGGACAACAAAATCTCAATTAATCAAATTTAGAATGAAATCTTTTAGAATTTAAAGGAAACCATCTTATTCAGTAACTTGTTTCTTTAAGACTAGTTTTTTTAATATGTAAAAAGTTAGGAATCTCATCTTTCTTGATATTGCTTACTTGGCACAAGTTTTTTCATTGGAGAGCCCCTAAAAACCTTCTATCTTATGGATCCAAACTCAATTTTGACGGGGATCCTAAAGGAAACCTAGGCCTAACTAGCTATGGAGGGGTTTTCAGAGACTCTAAGGGCACAATTATTTATATATATATGGACTCCATAGGTTTTGATTCTAACAATTCAATTGAATCATATATAGTAGAGGATGGGATAAATATTGCTAATAGAAGTGGATATAACAATATAGTTCTAGAAGGAGATTTTCTTCTTATAATTAGTATGGTCAAAAAAATTATAAATGGAACTCTTCTATCCAAAGTTTCTAAACGCTAGAGAATGGAAGGAGGATTGGAGAGAATTCATGATTGACTCAAAAAAATTCCAATGGCCTCTCCATCATTTGCAAGGAGAAAAGGAAAAAGGAAACACATTGGTAGACAAATTGGCTAATGAAAGAGGCTCATTGGGGGATAGCCTGACAAAATTTCAATGGGCATAATTCCACCAAGAACCACTTGAATCCGAATGTCTTGAAATGGATCAATACGATCTCCATTTCTCCACAATGAACTAACATTAAGGAAAATTTATGGAGGAGATGATCTATCAGACAAGCAATTTACAGGGGTTGGTGGCACCCTCCATTTGGATGTGCAAGTCTATTACACCACTAAGCAAGGACAAATAAAAAGGATCATACATTTGAAAGGATTTTTAGAGAAATAATACTTTGTTTGAAAAATGGTTTCAAGTATGGAGGAGCTCGACTAGTAGAACAATTATGAGGGAAACATGGTGTATCATATGGAAACTTCAATTGCAAGGTAGTGGGAAATCACAACCTTCTTTTTTAGAGAATTATGCTGCTAGTTACCGCCACTTCGACGATATTTTTTGAATATGTCTTATTTTAAACTCCAATTCCCTTTCACTTAGTTTGTTGTTTCCTATGCATATCTAGAATCCTAGTGGTCGTTTCCTTTTAGTTTATAAACCCCATAGTATTGGCTCTAGAACTTGTCTCCTCTCAATTTATTTTGGTATCCTTTCTCCCTTTCTCTACTACTATAGTTTCAATCTTGACCCTGATCTTATTTTTGGGTTATGGTTCTTCCTCTTTTATTGGTCAAGTCATTTTTTCCATCATCTCTGCTCTTTGGCTTTTATTAGTAGATTGTCATCCTCCCTTTTAAACTTGATCTAGTTGAGGCTAAATTTTAGGTAGGCTGCAAGGTCTTAGGTTTCTTACCATGTTCCTCGCCATTCAATTTTATGTGTAAGCCAAGACTATGAATCATAATATCCCATAAACTTGTTCCACATGTCTTCTTTGAACATCTGCGGGAAAGCACATTCCCTCCTTAATGTTTTATTTTTCTTAATAGATGTTGTGCTCTCATTGGAACGATTGATATTAATCCATAAATATTTATAAATTCAAGCAAATCAACTTAGCCATTAGTTTAATTATTAGTTTCTTATTCTCTTGTTCACCACTCACTAGTCCTTTTTTTAGGAAGATTAGGTTGGTCAAGGCCTGGTGATGGGCAACTTTAAAGATAGGTTTTGTTAATCAGTGTGGAGTTGAGAGGTGTTGGATAATGTTATCATTGATGTCATTAGCATTAACAAGCCCTAATATGCCCTAGATGAAAAAGTATGTGTTGGTACCCTAAGTGGATGGATGAAGCCCTAGTAGTATATGTCATGGTGTACAAAGTTTAAATATGGAAAATTCTAGTTATGAATATGGTGAAGTCTAGTTGTGCTCTGAGCATGTAGACTTAACGCCCACTTCTACAGGTGTATTGTAATATTCATCTATTCTCATATTGTTTTTAAAAAATACTTCGTGACATCATGTATTGGAATAATTGTGACATTAGGTCTTCATTAAAAGTTTTGATATCAAATCCTGGAACAATTATTTTTATTGTCATGGACAATTCAACAAATGTAGTAGATTCAATAGCTCGTCTTTCCTATTTTTACAAGCATTAATGTTGTGTAGAGAAGGGATGGAATGGCTTTGGAGGATCATGGAAAGACCAAATGTAGGGAATTTTGATTTTTGTAGCTTGGGAGGTACTCCAAGCCTTTTGGATTGAGGTTTTGGATGAAGGAGCTCCACAAGTGGCCTTGTTGGCTTGAAACCTAAGCTTGGGGTTTTGCACCCATCATGGTTTGTGTTAATTTTTTCAACTGCGTTAAAATTCCACCTTGGAAAGATCAAATGATCAAGATAATGATTTCATTAGATTCCTCTTTTCGAGAGGACCAAAATTGACCTAAATATCACCCAATTTGGTTAAGGGAAAGTTGAGTTATGAATTATTTTATTCATACATGTATTATGGAATGGGTTGGCCCTAACCACATGAATAATTGCTTGGATCAGCCTTAACCCCAATTGAACCCTTGGGAAAGCCTATAAATAGAAGATACCTCAAGATCATTTGGACACATTGATCCGATTTAGAATATTAGATTGTTGTGCTAAGATCCTCCTCAAATTAGAAACAAAATGTTTTCATTGTGCTTAAGGATTCATGAATTTTTGCAAGTGAAAAATGAGTTTTTATGTTAATTTTATGACAAATTAAACATAAATAAGAGACTGAACAGCAGCACAAACATGTACAAAACATCATCAAAAACAAATTACAATAGGAACATGATAAAGGAGTTCACCCATCCTGGGCTATGTCTCATTGGTCCAGCTTCCAATGGCTTGGGTCTCTTTATTATGCTCAAGAGTGTAAAAATATGTGTTTACAATGCTCAAATGCTTCTAAAACTTACTCCAATGAATCCAGAATGTCAAAAAATCGCTATCTAGCCTCTTTTTGCATTCAATTTGGTCGAAAATTGAAGAATTTATGACCTCTCCTAGTTAGCCCACTATTCGCTCCACAAATCGCTCTAAATCCAGCATGATCCTCCAATTTCGCCCCAAAAAGCGCTAATTAGGCAAAGATTACGTCACGCAATGGGTGAAATTGTAGGACAGCTAATTCCGCCCATAAACCCACTGACAGTTATAAAAAAAATGTCACGACCTGCAGATAAGGTGGTCACATGGGTGTTTGGACTAGTGATTGGCGGTGTGGTTACTGTGGCGGTAACATAACTTCTGCGGGTTGCGAATGAGGTGTTCACATGGGAGGGCCGCCGGCAGTTATGATGGCAATCTCCCCCCAACCTGATGGTCAACATAGTTTAAAATATAATCCGCAACCATAGTTTGTTAAGTCACATGTTGCGGGCTCAACGGTAAACCTTGGTGTTGTTGTATGGGAGGTCACGCATTCAACCTTGGCCTCCAACCTGTCTTGCCAACCAAATTTTTAGCCGACCATTAGGAGGACATGTGGTGGCCATAAACTATCGGTGCTGATATTTCCATCACAAATCGCAATTTCGAAGCAGGGGTGATTCTCCATAACAGGTCGATGTGTTGTGTGATATGCGATTGCAATATCACAATCGCAACCTAACTCTGTCGCGGCCGATTCTGTAAACGCGCTTGATCCATGCAATGTGAAATTACGATTTATCACTTCACACTCTGGATTCGCTCTGGGGCAAAATCTTTACTGCCGAACCGCCTCCAATCTACAATTATGATATCACAAATCGCAACCCGGTAGTGTTGGGGGCCGATTTCCTTAACCGTAGACCTTTTCCTTCTGCAATCTGCGAAATGTGGGACCAAGGGAAGCCTGCCACTTGGTGCTTCCCCATTTGCTGAAGACTCTACCATGTCATTTCCTCTGCCTTTTTTTTTCTTTACCTGTTTGACAAAGTGAACAGATCGTGTTTCAAGGAGCATATGGTGTCTGTTTCACGTGAAACGATTTGCACCGGATTTAGGATGATGAGCACTACGCAGTCATTCAAGTTCCACACCATTCTGGAAATTTTTATTTCTGGGCATAATTTTGAGCATCTGATCACACATCTTCTCTTCTATTTTGTCTTGGTTTGCACAGGTTCGACGAAAGGAGTTCGCACAAGGGTCTGAAATCATAGGCAAAAGGTTCGCTCTTAGTTAAAGTTTTTTGGATCTCGCTCGCTAGCAAAAAACAGGGCATTCTGGTCCCTGGATGCTGGCACATAAGCCTATGAGAGTGACCAGAGACCCTTGGATGATGGCACAAAGGCTTATGGGAGCGACTACGACTTCAAAGGAAAATCTGGAGGTATCAGTCCCCAGTCGTTCGCACAGAATGGTCTTGAGAGTGACCAGGTTGTCCCGAACGCATGCACAGTAACTCAAGGGAGCGACCAATGGTTTTAGGTATGTTGCACCCTGGTCGCACGCACATAATAGTCCCGAGAGAGACCAAGTTGTCCCGGACACATGCACAGTAACTTCAAGGGAGCGACCAATGGTTTTAGGTGTGTTGCACCCCAATCGCACACACAAAGTCTTCCTCAGAGTGACCAAGCAATCACAGTCACCCTCACATAGTATCCAAGAGAGCGACTAGGGAGTTTCGGTCGCACACAAATAGTTTTGATGAGAGCGACCAAAGTTCTGATATAGGGTTTAACATCTTGGCTTCAGTTGACTTCAGTGATCTGGTAGATCTGGGTTTCTCTCTGCTGCTATATAGATTTGTAGATCTATAAGTATGATTTGTTAGTATCCACTGCAAACATATGTATTGGGCTCATTGACAGTGACAACAACATACAACAGTTGACATCAGTCTGTGACAACACATTACAACCATTAGTATAAGGGGTTTGATTTCTATCATGATTAGATTTGTTTCATGGATATCATTATTGTTTTGCTGCATAGATAAAGTTATGGATAATTGTACTCTCTTTTGTTGCATCATTTGATGACGATCTAAGAAGAAGAAGATTTGCAAGGGTTTTCTGCATAGTGGGTTTTTCCCTGGTCTCGAACCAATCCTGGTGTCTCTATGTGCATGATTTCTTCTATTGTTCCTTTTATATTCCGTTGCATTGATGAAAATGGCAATGTTGTTTATTTCTATATAATTGCATATGCTCATATATAATGGTATAGATCTAAATAATGTAATGATGATATGGGGTGAACTTAATGTATTAATGATGAAATGCAATTATCAAAGCAAAGAATAATGTCGCCCTAAGAAAATTTAACATGGTATTAGAGGTGGGTTGAAGAAAAGTCATGGAGATCACCCCGATGATGACACCTTTTATGGAAGCATGAAGAGGATGGTGGAGACCTAAAAGAATTCTAGGGTTTGAAGAAAACCCTAGGCATATTTATTATTAGGGTTTGATGGATTACATGAGGTTAGGGTTGGAGAGAAAACCCTGGTTTATGGAAAAGACTTGATATTTGATGTATGAAACTCTAGCATGGTCTATGTGAAACACTTGACGAAGATTTGATGAAGCCCTAGATGGGACAATCCCTAGCAGATCTGGTTGGATACTTGAAGACAACATTGGTATATGGATCATGGACATTGATGGCTCTTGAATAATGGTTCAAGAGGGAGAGGATCACCTATCGTTGAAGATAAGTATTTCTTGACTTATGTGTAGAATTTTCTCTACAAATCAGCTAGCTCACTGATATCATGTAGAAATTTTACCTGCAAATCCAACTAATATATGCAATGTACTAAAGCATAATACTATATCTACATCTACCATAAACTTAGTGGAATCTTAATTGAACATGAGCAACATCAAGCATGAACACATATAACTGATAAGAAGGAATCAATCACACATAACACAGAATATATCATTGGGGAAAGCACCAGCATAAAACCCCAACGCTGTATTATCAATCAAGTGGAGATCCTCAACAACATACAAAAAGAATCAACTCAATAGCTATCCTGCTCTCTCTGTAATCAGAGGATGAAAATAATGGACTACCTAGGCCTCAATATATAGGTTGTAAATTGTTGTCACCTCAGGTCCAACTACGTAGTCATAAAAGAAAATAGATTCCTTCCTCATGCAAGAAATACTTACTAGAAATATCCTAGCATCTGATAGTACATTGTCCCTCATCTGATCTCAACTGGGTCTTTGTCTGAACTGCCATGCATCAGTTATTCATGAGGGAATACTCAGTTATCTGAAAATAATAGTTGTCACATGCATGCAAGCATCAAAAAACTATATATCATTAATTTAACAACTTGTTAAATTAATCTAACTGGACTTGACTAATTTAAACTAAGTCAATTGATCCTCTCAATATAGAACTGAACCTTATCTCCTTTAATCAAGGATAAATTCCTAAATCAAGAGAGAAAATAATTGCATGATCTCACAAAGACTTCAAGTTTAATTTTCCATAACTAATTAACTCATGGAGATTAATTAATTAATATTTTAAACTGTTGGTAAGACCAAATTCGTTTTTACTTCTTATAGTTAGACCAGGGACTGCTAAAAATAGGAAGGGACCCAAAAATGCTATTTTTAGAAGTTTTTATTTTTAGCAGTTTCACCTCTCACCCAAGGTGGCCAAAATGCTCCTTGGCCAAACTGCTATTTTTAGACATGCTATTTTTAGTAGATCTATTTTTAGAACTTTCTAATTTAACATTTCTTGTTGCACATTTTTCAACACTCCCTCTCAACAAGAAAGGCTTCCTCTCAACCTCGATCCTGTAACTCTAAAATGTTCTGCATGCAACACATCTACCAAATGTGGTTGCTCTAGAAACACTCGAAACAAAAAAAATCTCCGAACTGACCACTCTATTGGGCTAGAAACATACTCTAATGTTGAAGCTCTACCTGTTGCTGACAAGTGCTCCCTCTTTGACCTCTACGCTACTGCAACATCTCCATGCATCTCGCACCATTGCACCCTTCTCTGTGCTACCCTGCACTGTGCAACACACTTGTGCCTCTCGCATTGCTGCAGCCTACATGCTCTGCGCTGTCCAGGGATTCCCTGCACTGTAGGTCTCTCTACCGCTCCATCTGCATCTATCTCTACCCAATCAGTCAGTTCCTGCTACTCCACATCGGGGCTCCCGTAGCAAGGTTTCATCCAAGAGGTTGGGTATCTCAAGGATCCTACCCCTCCTCCTTAGGACGATCACTCCACACCGCCCCACCTCCTACTTTGAGGTATGGCTACATGTGATCCCTCAACCCACCTGGCTTGAAGTTTCCCCCTACTGGAGGTCTCTGCATGAGTAGATGTCTCTACTCGATCTCCTCTCAGCTTCTCCAGTTCTGGCTACTCCACAACCTCCTGAAGTCGCTGCACCAATTGTGGCTCCTCCACAATCGTCTGAGACTTCTTCTGATGCTACATGTTGAGAGGTAGCATACCCTCCCTCTCAACCACTAAGTCTCTATCAGTTGCCTTGCTGCTCAAGGCTTTGCATGCATCTTGAACCTCAAGAGCATACAGGTTCTTGACCCATGAACCAATATGCTTCACCTATCTAGTGATGATGTGTCTAAGGAAAACCTTTCCCTTACTGAAGACTACATCATAGCCTTTGTCTTCTGGCATCACGATCGACACAAAGTTTCTCTTCAGTCCTAGTACATACTTGACATCAATCAAGGTAAGGTGAGCTCCATGCTCCCTCTGAAAAATAACCGTGCCTACACCTGAGACACTATACTTTTCATCATTACCCATCGCTATGAGTATCTGGAGATCTTTCTTCTCCAAAGTACTAAACAAACTCTTGTCGTCGGTCATGTGGAAAGAAGCTCCATTGTCAAGAAACCAACCACTTCCCACCATGGATGAAACCATGCATACGAAGAGTGTGAAATCCAACTCGAACTATGAAGCAAGTGCCTCACCTTCATATCCTTCCCCGGATCCCTTCTTGGATTTCCTCTGTTTGCAGCATAATGGCCCACCTCATGACAACGAAAGCATTACACTTTCGATTTTTCAACCTTCTTCCCACCATTGGAAGAACTGGATTTGGAAAGAGAAACCTTCTCCTTCCCCTTCTTTGCCTTACTCAATAAGGCACAGTTCTCCTCATCCTCCATGGATGAAGAACCGTCTCTGGTGCTCTATCTGATCTCCTCCTGCATCAAATTTGACCATAGTCATTCCCAATCTAGCAGTTTCTCCCTTCCATTAACCAAGTCCTGGTAGCTATGCCAGCTCTTAGGAAGGCCAAGGAGTGCTAGACTCACCATATCATCATCAGTTGTCACGACCCCTACACTTGCAAGCTCATCCCTGCATGTGATGAGCTTGGTCAGATACATAGAGATTGTCTCATCCTTTTCACACTTGATCTTTCGAAGTTTTTCCTTCAGTGCCAGCTTCCTCTAATCACTGCTATTTTGATATAAATCTTTCAATGTTTTCCACATTGCATGCAGAGTATCATTCCCATGAAGGCTCAAGACAATGTGATCTCGCACTCCCTCCAATAGAATTCTCCTAGCTCTAGCCACACACTTCTTCCATTCCGCCAGTTGAGTAGCATCAGTAGGCTTAGGGACTTCTTGATCAATGAAGTCCTTAAGGCCGTTATCTTCCAATACTGCCTCCATGCGATCCTTCTAAGCTATATAGTTTGAGCTGTCATCAAGGGCATACTCAAGCCTCAAACCATAGAACACCATTGGTGAAATAGATGTGATAAGAACTTGAGATCTATATCCCGAATAAAAAACTTCGAATTCCTTCTTATATATTGTTCTTCTTTGATCACCTATGCTCTGATACCATGTAGAATTTTCTCTACAAATCAGCTAGCTCATTGATATCATGTAGAAATTTCACCTGCAGATCCAACTGATATATGCAATGTACTAAAGCATAATACTAGATCTACATCTACCATAAACTTAGCGGAAGCTTAATTGAACATGAGCAACATCAAGCATGAACACATATAACTGATAAGAAGGAATCAATCACACATAACACATAATATACCATTGGGGAAAGCACCAGCATAAAACCCTAACACTGTATTATCAATCAAGTGGAGATCATCAACAACATACAAAAAGAATCAGCTCAATAGCTATCCTACTCTTTGTGATCAGAAGATGAAAATCATGGACTACCTAGGCCTCAATATATACGCTGTAAATTGGCCTAATCATACCTACTGTCACCTCAGGTCCAACTACGTAGTCATAGAAGAAAATAGATTCCTTCCTCATGCAATGAATACTTACTAGAAATATCTTAGCATCTGATAGTACATTGTCCCTCATCTGATCTCCACTGGGCCTTTGTCTGAATTACCATGCATCGTTTATTCATGAGAGAATACTCAGTTATCTAAAAATAATAGTTGTCACATGCATGCAAGCATCAACAAACTATATCTCATTAATTTAACAACTTGTTAAATTAATCTAACTGGACTTGACTAAGTTAAACTAAGTCAACTGATCCTCTCAATATAGAACTGAACATTATATCCTTTAATCAAGGGATAAATTCCTAAATCAAGAGAGAAAATAATTGCATGATCTCACAAAGACTTCAAGTTTAATTCTCCATAACTAATTAACTCATGAAGATTAATTAATTAATATTTTAAACTACTTGTAAGACCAAATTCGTTTTTACTTCCTATAGTTAGACCAGGGACTGTTAAAAATAGGAAGGGACCCAGAAATGATATTTTCAGAAGTTTCTATTTTTAGCACTTTCACCTCTCACCCAAGGTGGCCAAATTGCTATTTATAGACATGTTATTTTTAGCAGATCTATTTTTAGCACTTTCTAAATTTAGCATTTCTTGTTGCACATTTTTCAAAATTATGATGCTTCTTACTTGTTAGACTTATACATCTGATGATTATGCTTATTTCTTGTACTTCCTGCATATGTATTTGAGTATATGGATGTTTCTAACCTCCTTGATGAGATGTGATTAGTAGATCCTTCTTGAGGATCATTTTGAGATGTAGATCTGGAAAGAGACAAAGAGGTACTTGATGAAAAGATGAAAAAGTGCTTCAAGCAGCGTATGTCTAATGAGTAGGTGCTCAAGTATTTCAATACCACAAGGTATGCATGGTATGTTGTGTTTCATCTATTTTCTCAATAAGCCCTAAGGTACGATGGAAATGCTTCTTTCTTCAATGGCTCATACATGCATATGAAAGTGACTTGGATATATGTCTCTTATGATGAAATTATGCATTTGGTGTTGAACATTTTGACCTTCTTGAATTCTATGAGGCTATCTAATGTTGATACATTGATACTCTTGATGTTTGGCTAACATATATGATCTATATGTTGGATATCTTGATCCTATAAAGAAGGCTAGCACCTTGGCTCTAGAAAATTATACTCTTGATACTTGTCATGATGGATTTCATATAGAAGGATAATTCATTGACTCATATACATGAGTCTGCTAGCAATGCTTGTGATAAGCATGATGAAATCATATGGAAAAATTGATTGACGCTCTTGTTGTTTTGATACAGCTTTATTCAATGACCTAATTTGATCTCATTTGTCACGAAGAGCATGATAACCTTGATGTGAGAGGTATAAGTGTAAGATTGATATTCTAGATCTCTTACTGCATGTGGTCTTGTCTTGATGGCATATGGTTAAACTGGATACAGTAACTTGATGGAGTGACTTGACAAAAAGTGCTATTGTGTTCATAATCTTTGAGATATGGTGTTGCATATATATGTTTCTTTGAGTCTAACCTTTTATGAAATATTGATGTCATGATGTTGATAGCCATATGTTTATGATCTAATAGATTTTTTGTTGCATGACTCTACTAGAGACAGGTTTCTTACATGAATGAAGATGAATGATGCAGATCCCTAGTCAGAGGGAGAATCTCTTCTCAATATTCTTACCCTTATTACTGTCATATGCACATAAACCATACGATCTACGTTAGAGTCTTAGATATGAAGCTCGTATAGAAATTAGGGTTTCTTCTCCTGACGCAGTCACAGATCTAGGAGATCTCATCACTGGACGCACGCATGCTAAGGCCTAGACAACGTCCAAGCATCTAAAGTCACTCTCATGCTAACCTGAAGGGAGCGACCAGAGGTTTGACTGTTTTTGACCATCATCTGAAGCTTGTTGAAGCTATTTGAACTCTGAATCATGATGTCCCTGACATATATTACCATTATTAACTGATTTCTGAAGTTGTTGAGTTAAATTGTTAATCATATAATGAAGTATTGTGCATGAAATCAAATGGTCACCTGGAAGATGTTAGTACCACAGATGTATTGCAGATAACAACAAGATCTGCTAGTAGAAAAATCTTGAATGTTTTCCATAACATGAACATGTAGACTAAACTTTTGTTTGCACGTGACCGGGACATACATATAGATATGTCACTATTTTTGTGCTACAAGAGGTTGGCATGATTTGGCATTACTAGTATATAAGAAAAGTGTTTTGTCATGATGATTGTGATGTTCTTTGACTATATATATTTCTACGATAGCAATTTGGACTTCACCTGATGTCTAGTGATATGATTGACGATTTTTTATTTGCCCTGATATCGATACTATGTGGGCATGATGACTTATGTGGAAATTGGCCTCCTTTTCCTTAGCACAATGGTTGAAGTAATGATAGTTGTGATTTGGCATGAAAAATGAACCTGCATGACTCATCCTTGATGTATGCTTTTGCACCTAGTGACAGGATTACTTGTATTATGATTATGAGAATGACTTAATCAAGATCGGATTGATAACGCATGTCTTGTTGAAATGATGAAGTCATGATTTGATATGATCCCCACCCATCTCATGGTTGAAAGTATTAATACTATGATGACTTTGATAATGGTCTTGATCTAGCTTCTAAACTCTGATGAGTTGACTTTGTTGATTGTATAACATTTAGTTCTGTAAGGATGACTATGATGGCTTATGCTTAGAGCATTGAATCTAGATATGTCTATATTTTACATTTATCTAATGAAGTCAGGATGATGAGTTCCAAGGTATGGCTTTGATATTGATTATGGCTTTGGTTTTATATCTTGATGATCTACTTGTGACAGTTGATGAGCCGCTGATGATCTAAATCAGAGGGAGATGGCTTCTAAAGCCCGAAATGATGTATCATGGCATGATGAATCGATTTTTGGAATTTGGGAAAGAAATTCCATATTCCAAAGCTATTGTAAAATGTTTTTGAAAAATGAAAATGAAAATCCTTGGATACTTTGATTTGTAGTTCAAGATGTTGTTGAACTTGACATGGCATCCAAAAGTTGTTTTAAGAATTGATGTTCTGTTCTGAACATCCATCTATAAATGTATGATTGCCATAGAACCTTAATGAAATCATGAGTGAGTTACTTCATTCACATAGTGTTTCCACCAAGCATGCTTTGAAATATCTGCATGAGGTGTTCTAGTTTTGAGAATGAGATATTTATCCTATGATATGTGTCTGCATAGATGTATTGCTGATATTTGGGACTATTGTTGATAAGCACATTTGGATGCTTCTTTAGTATGTAATCTTCCATGATATCTTGGATGAGAGGTCCATAGCATGACCGAGGTTGATCATGATGTTGCTAGCATGGCAAGCTGTGAGGCAGGATACAGAATCTCCTTAGAGAGTTGTTTGAGGATGATCTGGTTATGACATGGATATATTGTGATGATCTGATTGACAGTAAGTCCCATATTTATAGTTAGGACCGAGATACTCTCATACAATTGAGACAGTGCAATTGTTCGAAACAATCTTAGGCCCTAGCTTGCAACCTATACCCTGTGTTCTTGTGTATTATTGTTCTTCTTGTTTTTGGTATTTGTTTGATGATAAGAACAAACATAACAATAAGAGAAGAAGTTAATAAGTAAGAAAAAATAAAATCACAAACAGTTATCAAGAATAGAGAAATCATCCTAACTACTGCCCTATAAAATTCTCAACATGGTTTTAGAGCGAAGATTGGCTAAGGGCTTGATGAAGATCTATACTAAATTGAAGAAGTTCCTAAAGAAGTGTACTATGGTGGCAAGTCATCTCAAGAAGGGCTTTAAAGAACTATGGGTTCTCCTATTTTCTCTCAAGAAGGATATGACCAAGACATCTAAAAAAGATGAAAGACTATTCTCAGCACTCACCGACATATTTGAAGATGAGAATATTTGGGTAATTAAAAATGGAGAATCAAGACATATGACTGGTGAGCACAAGCAACTAAATACATTGTCAAGAGGAAAATCTTCTTACTCCATTGAACTTGGTGACAAGTAGATCTATCCTATGAGACGAATTGGATCGACCTCGTTGGAGTTGGAGAATGGAGAAAATATTCATCTCAACAACATCTTATTTGCTCCAAGTTTGCATAAGAATCTAATTACTATTTCATGTCTAGAAGATAAGAGAGATATAATTGCTTTCAGAGATGGAAAGGTTGTAGTATGAGATAAAAAAAATCTAGCATCGAAAATGCAAAGATAATTGGGATCCATGAAGGAATACTCTACAGATTGTCAACTCCCCTCTCTTAAGCTTGGTTCGCACTGAAGTTAACCCATGTGAACTTTGGCATAAAAGGTTTGATCACCTTCACTACAAAATCTTACCAACTCTAAATTCAATGGTGAATGGAATCCCCAAACTCGAGGAAGATCATGAAGGAGTATGCAAGGGATGTGCATTGCGTAAAAATACCAAGAGACCATTTTGAAGCAGTGCTTCAAGGTAAAAAGAAATTATGGATCTCATTAATTTCGATGTTTGTGGTCCTATGTCTCCAAAGTTTCCTGGAGGTCATCTATATTATGTAACATTCATTGATGACCACTCAAGGAAAACTTGGGTTTATTTGATGAAATCCAAGGATGAAGTATTCGTCAAATTTCAAGAATTAAAAGTTGAAATGGAGAACCTTACAGAAAGTAGAATAAAGATATTAAGGTCTGATAATGGAGGATAATATACTTGAAAAAGAAATCATAGCCTTCTATAAGGAGTATGGGATTAATAGGGAGCTAATAGTCCAATACAATCCTTAACAAAATGGAGTTGCAAAACGAACAAATGAATCGATCTATTGAAGAAAGTGTAAAATCCATGTTACATGATCAAAATTTGCCAAAAATCCTGTGGGGTGAAGCAACTAATATTGTTTATACTTTCAAAATCAAAGTCCCCACAAATCACTAGATAACATAACTCCCGAAGAAGCATTCACTAGAAAGAAACCAGGTGTAGACCCTCTTCAAATTTTTGGTTGTCCTATATATATTCATATACTGAAGGACAAAAGAAAGAAATTGAATCCTTCATGCATGAAGGGAACATTTGTCGGTTACGGTAATACTTCAAAGGTATATAGGATCTACATAAAAGAAGGACATTGAATAGAAGTTAGTCGAGATGTGATATTTGATCAAAGTATTGCATTCAAGAAATCAAAGGATCTCTTGATGGACTCTGATGATGAACAACTTCCTATATTCGAAGAGGAAGGTACTAGGGAGGAAGAAGAATCAAATCATGAAGATGAAGGTCCCTGTGAACCCATACAACATGTGGTCATCCAAGAAACCAGAAAGATACCTAATTGGTTGAAATGTACTCTATTAGATGCAAAGGGACATGGAGCAACCAAAGGCACATTCAGGGAAAGTAAGAAGCCCAAAATATATTATGGATATGCAACATATATGACGAAGCTAATAGAAGCAGAGCCATCCACTTTTGAAGAAGTTTTCAAACACCAAGAATGGAAAGATGCCATGAATGAAGAATATCAATCCATAATGAAGAATGGAGTTTGGGAGATTGTACCTAGGCCCGAAGACAAATCTGTTGTAACTTCCAAGTGGCTCTATAAGATTAAACATGCAGCAGATGAAAGTATTGAAAAGTATAAGGAAATATTTGTGGCTAGGGGCTTCTCTCAACAAGAAGGCATCGACTATGAAGAGACATTTTCACCTACAGTAAGATATACAACTATACGTTCATTGGTCTCTTTGGTAGCATCAATGGGATGGAACATCCATCAAATGGATTTCAATACTGCATTCCTGAATGACATGATTGATGAAGAAGTTTATATAGAGCAACCCTTGGGATTTGAAGTCAAAGATATAGAGGCTTATGTTTGCAAGTTATGGCCTTAAGCAAGCACTAAGGGCATGGTATACAAGGATGAAAGTGTACCTACAAAGATTGGGCTTCACAAAGAGTTATGTTGATCTGAATCTCTATATTAATTTTGTGAAGGATGAGCCTATAATCATTCTTTTGTATGTGGACAATCTCCTCATGGCAGAAGTGGAAGGTCGAATCCAACAATGCAAGAAACATCTAGCAGCAAAATTCGACATGAAGGATCTAGGGTTGATGCACTATTATTTGGGATTCGGAGTTTGGCAAGGACATGATGAGATTTATTTAGGTCAAGGAAAGTATGTGATCAAGATGTTGAAGAGGTTTGACATTATGGATTGCAAACCTTTGACTACTCCCATGATCACAAACTTGAAGAGAATAAGAAGTTTTAAGTCAAACCCTATGGATCTGACCAAGTGTAGATAATTGATTGGCTCGTTGATGTACCTAGACATATGTTTTGCAGTGAATGTTCTCAATCAGTTCTAGGTAGAACCTAAGCATTATCATTAGATACAAGCCAAGAATATATTGAGATATTTGCAAGGAAAAATCCACTATTTCTTGAAATATGACAAGAGAAATGATGTCCACTTGATTGGATATACATATTCTGATTGGGGAGGCAGTGAGTAGGATGGAAGAAGCACTATTGGAGGTCGTTTTAGTTTGGGATCATCCATGATCTCTTGGATGAGCATAAAGCAAGAATCAGTTTCTTTGAGTAGTGTTGAGGTTGAATATACTGCAGCCTATGAAGTAAGCAAAGAAGTTGTATGGTTGAGGAAGTTGTTATCTGATTTTTTGAAAGGACCAATGGACCCTATAGTGATACATTGTGATAATACTATTTGTATAAGGTTGTCTGAAGGCCCAGTGTTTCATGGAAAGACAAAGTGTATCAACAACAATTATCACTACATTTGAAAGTTGGTACAGGATGGTGTGTTGCAGCGATGGTATATCTCCACTAATGAACAGGGAGCTGACATCTTGACAAAATATCTTTTGAATAAGAAGCTTGTGTACTTGAGAGACAAATTTAGACTGGTTTATATATCCTCCTTAGTTGATGATGAAAATGGCAACAAGAAAACCCTGATTTAATTTTCCCTTGAATTAAATTAGGAGAAAATTGTAATTCCACATCACAAGACAACTTGTATGAATTAACTAAGTTAGTTTCACTTTCACTTAGTTTGCTCAGTTAATTTGAGTTGAGGGCCTAACTTGAGTCATGTAGAGTGGTTCCTAAATTTTAGGAGCCTAGGTTGATTTTACTTTGAGTTAGAATAATTTAATTCAGCTAAACTAGGTTAAAGTCAGTTAAACTAGTTCTAATTGTTGGAGGAATTAGTAGGAGAACTAGCAGTGGGGTGCATCCTCAGTGTTCAATCAGTTAACTGATAAATCAGTCATAATTTACTCGTGCATGCATGAAATTCGAGTTACTCAGTTGATATTGGAGTTCAAGGGTAGTGTACTATCAGTTGTATAATTATCCAAGTTGTACAGGTGATGCATGCAGTCAAAGAAGGACCTATGGAGATTGTGCAGTTATGGATGAGGAAGTTTCCCTAAATAATAGGGGCTAATTCCCATGGAAATAGAAAAAGGAAATAGGAGCTTGAAAGGCAGCAGAATTGGTTAAGTATTGACCAGAGGCAGCTTGTGAAGCAATGAGATAGATTATACTAGTTGAGAGGTTGCTTGAGCTTAAGCAAGAATTATATTTCTTCTCTATTTTTTGACTAATACAATACAAATAGGAAGGTGTTTTGAGCAGTTGTTTTCCCCTTAGATAAATATTTGTGCATATGTGATTGAATCTTCTCTCATGTTTACGTTGTGATTTTTCCATCATTTAATTGTTTCTGCTTATGAGTAGAGTAGATTCAAGTATTTTTTTAGAAAATTACAGAAGCAGTTTGAATCTACAAGGAATTTCTACATGGTATTAGAGCTAGAATCATAGTAGACATGAGAATTCAAAGTTTGTGCAAGATGTTCGAATTACAAGATCAGTGTTGCAGGTTTTCTCTAGGACTGAGAAGATGACTTCCACCGGACTTAGGCTCAAGTATGCTCTGGAAGGAACCACAAATTTGTGGCATGGAAGATCCGTATGGAGGAAGTATTAGATTATAACGGACTACTAGATTACATCAAGATAGATGTAGTTAAACCCCCAGCAAATGATGCCCAAGATCTTTCTCAATGGAAAAAGGATGTGGCTAAAGTGAGGAGAATCATATTAGAGAGAGTTCGAGATCATATTGTCTCAAATCTCCACAAGAAAAAAACTCAATTCGCTATGTGGAAAACATTAACTGACTTGTTTGAGAAAAAAAGTGACCACAGGAAGCTAGCACTAAAGGACAAGCTTCGTAGAATCAAGATGCAAAAGAATGACAGAATTCTACAGTACCTGAGCAAGTTTACACAGTGTCGTGATGAACTTGGCGGTGTCGGTGTGAATGTCCCTGAAGAAGATTTGCTAGCTCTACCTATGTTGGGTCTTCCCATGAGCTAGCACAATTATCAGGATTTCATGAATGGTAGAGGCAAACTACCGAGTTGCGAGTGGCTATGGTCTGATCTAGTGCAGGAAGAAATACGGTGGGACAACCGAGATGGGACCTCATCCAAAGAAGAGGAAGAGGACCTTGCATTAGTCAGCAAAGAAAAGAAATCCAAGGGAAAGAATTCCCAAGGCGAGGAGGGCAAGAAGAAATACTTGTTCAACATCAAGTGCTTTCACTGTCATGAATTCATGCATTATGCCAAGAAATGTCCACAGAAGAAGGAAAGAAAAAAGGAGCCTACAGTAGCAGCAGTAGGTGAAGCTCTAGCTTCACAATTCGACCTCGATTTTAATCTCATTACATGCGTGGAAAGCAAAGTAATGGGAAGCATTTGGTATCTCGGCAACAGTGACTCGTTCCATATGACAGGGAATAGAGATCTCTTTAGTGACTTGGAAGAGAAAGACCTCAAGCAGAACATTGAGTTTGGAGATGACAGGAGGTATAGTGCGACCGGTATCAGTACAGTTACTTTTCATGGGGAGTCTGGCTCCCCTTTTAGACTCAAGGATGTGATGTTTGTTCCGGGTCTAAAGAAGAATCTTGTTTCCGTCGCGGTATTGGAAGATTGTGGCTACACTGTGATATTTAGAAAAGGAAAGGTTTTCCTTAGACACATCACCACGGGACAAGTGAAGCAGATTGGTGTGTGAGTCAAGAACTTTTATGCACTTAAGGTTGAAGATACATGAAAATCCTTGAGGAGAAAGGCAAAGGTTAGAGACTTGGTGGTTGAGAGAGAGCATAATTTACCTCTCAAAATGGAGCCTCAGAAGCAGCCTCAACAAGTTGTGGAGCAGCCACAATTGGAGAAACAAAGAGGAGACATAGTGGAAACATCCACTCAAGCAAAGATCTCCAATAGGGGGCGAATTTTGAGCTAAGTGGGCAGAGGGAGCACATGGAGCCATACCTCTAGGTGTGAGGTGGGGCGATGTGAACCAATAGTCCCAAGAGTTGCAGAAATTTGGCAAGGTCCATTGAGGTGTTTTTGTCTCATGGATCATTACCTTGCTACGGAGGTCCACAGTATTTAGTAGCAGGAAGATCATGTCAGTCAGAGTTCATAGTAGTGTTGACAGCAGAGCAGGGAGCTCAGTGGCAGAGTCATCAGCAGCACAAATTTTCTAGTAGACAAATGTAGATTGATTCAGTGATTATTTTTATTTATTTATTTTGTATGCTCTTTAGTTGTAGATGATACAGTAGCAACAACAACAATGAGAAGTGTTGCATGCAATACATTCCAAAGGTGCTAGATCGGGGTAAATGTGAATCTCTTTCTTATTGAGAGGGAGCGTTGAAAATGGCAACAAGAAAATCCTGATTTAATTTTCCCGTGAATTAAATTAGGAGAAAATTGTAATTCCACATCACAAGACGACTTGTACGAGTTAACTAAGTTTGTTTCACTTAGTTGGCTCAATTAATTCGAGTTGAGGGCCTAACTTGAGTCATGTAGAGTGCTTCATAAATTTTAAGATCCTAGGTTGAGTTTAATTTGAGTTGTAATAATTTAAATCAGTTATACTGAGTTAAATTCGGTTAAACTGAGTTAAATTCAGTTAAACTAGTTCCAACTATTGGAGGAACTAGTAGGAGGTCTAGCAATGGGGTGCAGCTTCAGTGTTCAACCAATTAACTAACAAATCAACGATAATTAACTCATGCATGCATGAAATACAAGTTACCCAGTTGAGATTGGAGTTCAAGGGCAGTGTACTGTCAGTTGTATAATTATCCAACTTGTACAGGTGGTGCATGTTGTCAAAGGAGGACCTATAAGGATTGCGCAGTTATGGATGAGGAATTTTCTTTAAATTATAGGGGCTAATTCCCAAGGAAACATCGCAGGGAAATAGCCGCTTGGTAGGCAGAATAATTGGTTAAGTATTGACCAGAGGCAGCTTTTGAAGCAGTGAGATAGATTATACTAGTGCAGAGGTTGCTTAGGCTTGAGCAAGCATTGTATTTCTTCTCTATTTTCTAACTAATGCAATACAACTAAGAAGGGGTTCTGAGCAGTGGTTTCTCATTGGATAGATCTTTCCGCATATGTGATTGAATCTTGTCTCATGTTTATGTTGTGATTTCTCAATCGTTTAATTGTTATCACTGATGAGCAGAGTAGATTCAAGTCTTTTGTTTTAGCAAATTACATAAGCAGTCTGAATCTACAAGGAATATCTATAGTTGAGAGGGAGAGATAGACACACATTCTTGTCTTCACTTGGGAAGAAAGAATGGAGGATTGAGTAAACATCTGACATCTGATACTCTTTGAGGATGAGGTAGGGCATCAGCAATAATAGTGGAGAGATAGAGTTGTTAGTCAAGTCCTTGCTATATGGAAATGTTGGTTGTTATGATGCTAAACAGATGGATTACCAATCTGAATCTTCTTATGAAATCTCTTCGGATTGAGAATGTACATGTACTATTTATGAATACCTTCCTAATTAAGAGGAAGTGTTGAAAAAAATGTGTAACTAGGTTCGGTCTTCATAAATATGAAATGTACTTTTGATTCTTGAATATTGTAAAATGAAAGAAAAAATATTATTGTTATTTTAAAGCACGGGTTTCATGCTCAATATCTTTTATTTTAGAAGTCAAGCACCATTGAATGCTTATAAGGTTTGTCCTGGGTCAAGAATTCAAAAGAGTCATTTTCATAAGTTGAAGACCCCATTGGGCACATCATAACTTGTAAAAAGAATAATTTTTGTCTTTAAAAGTGTCAAAATACCCTTCAGGACCAAGTCAGCCTGCCATCTAAGAATTCAACTTATTTTGAGGAGCCTCATCCACCTTAGAAGCCTATATAAAGGAGGGAACTCAACCTCACTTGGACACACATTCATCTCCCATCATCTAAGTGAAGGAAAAGTAGAAGGCTAACGACGGAAGAGAAGGAAGAAGGAAAAAGTGTTTGGGCTATTTCTCTATCTCACACATGCAAATAAGGAAGGCTAAGGTTTACTACTTCAAGGTCGAAATTCTCAAGTTGTTGGAAGTGGATCAAAGTTGTTGGAAGAGGAGCCTAATAAGTCACCTACTAGCTCTAGACAAGTAAGGAAACAAGAGAATTTGTTAGGAGCCCTTGGAAGGCTAAACTTCGCTCACACGTGTGGATGCAGTAGCAATTGTAGGGGCCAAGTATTTTAGACCTGGCCGAAATTTTGTAGGTGGGGATCGAAGTTGTGTTGCTAGAATATATTTGACTGGGTTTGACTTGGACAAAGGAAGCACATCATCAAGAAGGTTGGTCTTGGTCTTAAAAGGGTATAGGGTATTAGTCTTGGTCTGGAGGTCTTGGAATTCGTCAATTGAAGAATCTATAAGAAGAGAATAGATTTATGGGTTTTCCTCTCAAGTGAAAAGGTTTTGGCCCTGGCTTGCAGCTTATATCATGTGTTCTTGTGTACTATTGTTCTTCTTGTTTTTGGTAGTTGTTTGATGATAAGAACAACCATAATAATAATATAAGAAGTTAATATGTAAGAAAAAGTAAAAAGCCACCACAAGCAGTTATCAAGAATAAAGAAATCATACTAACTACTGCCCTATAGATTTCTCAACAAAGAGATCACACTAGCTCTGAACTTTTGCTAATTCTCTATGGAACCTCTAAAAATATACAAATGTTAAGTGCAAAGGGGTAGGATCAATGGAGAAAAGAAATGAGTTTTTCGTTATTGGGCAAGGTTCAATTCTTGTGGAGGCCTAACCTAGAACCATGGGGACACCTTGAGGTAGTGGTTGAACGTATGGTTGCAGCCAGAGAGACTATATTAAATGATCTCGCAACTCATGCAAACATAAGTGGATCAAAGCCCACCTCCATGTCCTCCATGTCCTAAATTTTAAAAACACGTGTTGCTTTGAACTAACAGTGAATCGGTGTACTATTAAGGCACTCCTTATGAAAAGTTCACACACCCTGTGGGTTAGCTAACAGAGAAAAAAAAATATAGAAATGTTTAAATAAAATTTCATAATATTTGATGTATTGAAACGCATCCATTTAAAGACTAGGATTGAGCTTCCATGGACCATATTAATAGAAAAAGAGAGAAGCAAGAGAAGAAATTGCAAATAAGAGTCTATCTTAACATTAAAAAAGACTCTAAAATGGTAAGTTTGATTGATCACTAATTGAGAGGAGATAATGAAGGGAATGGAAGACCAAAATAAACACTTTACTTACGATGTTGAAGAAAGATCTCTCTCTCTCTCTCTCTCTCTCTCTCTCTTATTCATTGAAATCTATGTCGCTTTAATAATGGATGTAGTTGAAAACCAAACCATTCGAACTATTGATAAATTATTTTGAATTCATTACGTTCTCTAGGGCATCTTTCAACCATTGCTCAATGTAGACATGTAAAGGTGCAATCATCACCTCATGCTCTACTCATTCAAAAAAAATCATCTTCAATTTCCTTTAATTCATGGCCCACTTAATCTACTATTGTTGATTGTTCTTCATTTTTATTTACAAAACGAATTGACCATTTTTCAATTTCTTCCTTGAGAAAATTAAGAAGGTTGTTGAAGTCATTATCCCATGTGACCTTTACTACATGTAGATGTTCTTGCATTTGTTCTCACGTTAACATCACACCCATAATTAAGTTAGGGCCCTTCGACTCTTTAATGACATCAATTCATTTAAAGAGCAAGTCACTCATTTTTGTCTTTATATTATCACATTTGAAGATCATTTCTCAGAATACATGAATCATTTCTAACCAACAAGCTTTCAACTAATTCATTCTATTCTAGGACAACAAATTTTGTTTTCTCCTTTAAGGCTTGTTCATGTCTAAAACTTTAGTAATGAAGGTGGTTAGAGCTAGTTTATGAAATTTCTCATAACTTTCCAAATCCTTCTATAAATATTCAATGAAAGTGTTGATCCTTATAGACAAATTAGCTAAAGTAGTCGTTGATTCCCATAATTCTTGGATTATAACAATCCTTTTATTAATATTGTTAGTGACATATTGTTCAATTCCCATTAGTAAACTAGATGCCACTCCCATTTTTGACAACTCTGGTGTATGCAAATGTGTTCACTCCATGAATGTTTCCTCTTCAAAAAAGTATTTTCAGTTTTTCATTTTACATAAACAAGTGTAAAATGTGATTAATATCGATCCAAAATTTGTTGTCACTTGTTACCTTGTTCATAAATTTACAAGGACAAGCACTTAATTAGATGCAAATTTGATGGTGTAAATGGCATTAATACATTTTGGAAAAACCATTGGAAAGATAGCACAAATCATTTTTCTATTTCACGATCAAAATTAATCAGGCGTATATGAGTTCAAGGGATTCAATTTAAAAATATGTAAAATGCCCAATTTTCATCACTACCTTTCACTAGAAACTGGAACACATTCATGATTTCTCTCTCCTACAAGTACTCCATGTTTAGCATTCTATTGTGGTTGGTCAATTTTCTCTTCATATGCATTCATGCTTAGGCATTTGTCTCTCTAGTGCACTTTTAATTTAGCCTTATTGCACTTGTTTAGTGCTAGTTTTTGTTTGTTTTTTTTTTCTTTTATTTTCTTTTGTTACTGAGATTTTTGAGTTGACATTTTGGTTTTATTCAATCCCATCTTTATGTTTGTGATATCAACAATTACTAGCTTAATATGTCTCTATTTAACTAAGCCCACCTATAAATTCATTAGTTCTACCCACTCCTAAATCATCTCTATCTTTATTCTCCAATCTTCTAACATAACACATACTCATGAAACCCCTCAACATTCATCGTTTAAATCTCCTCACTTGCTTTTTATCTTCCCGTTTTTTAAACTCTTGAATCATTACAATTCCAATTTTTTTCCCTTACTCTCAATAGCCATAAGATGGTTACATATATAAAAAGCCACCATACAAAAAAACTTATAAAACTTGCACATGTGTGTCCTATTTTATGGCATAAAAAATGATAGTTTAGTCAAATTTATTAATTAAATGGTAGAGAGGCGTAGTATTATATTATACTTCTACATCTAAATATCAAAGATAAAAATAATATACTAT